>JAFFST010046230.1:102360-124825 GCA_022414735.1 Noturus placidus | reverse complement strand
TTTTAAAAAAAAAAAATATTTTTTTTTTTTTTTTTTTTTTTTTTTTTTTTTTTTTTAGTTTTAACAGGATGTACATTTCTTTTAGAAAAATGAAAGTTATACTTTTTTTCAACTTGGTGCTTGGAGATTTAAGGAGAACCTAATTACTGTTCTTTATTTATTTATTTACATACTCAGGGCTGCTTTTTGTTTGTTCTTTATCATTTTAATAACTTTTCCCATTTGAGTGGTTCCACATGACCTCATCACAGTTCTCCATAATAGCATAGCTTTAAATCCACAGGTTGCAGTCAAGAGTAACAGGAGTCCTTTCTGTTTATCTGGCATGACTTTAAATAAAAGGTTTATAAAAAAAATAAAGAAATAATAATACATTTTTATAAAAAGGGTAATGTTCAATGAAGTGCCACTAATAAAATACCCTTTAATTAGGACTTCATTGAGAATCACAACCTCTCACCCATTTAATCAAGCCTTGATAAAAAAAGAGCCCCACTCGACCTTTCGGCTGAAACGCGAAAGAAATCATAGAACTGTTCTTGCCATGAGGAAGATGCTCAGCACCCGATGAATCCCACCATCATGTGTTTGTAGATTGTTTTTGAACGTTGTGTAATAGCCGGATTTAACACAGGAGGGAAAGAGCGAGACAAAATAAATCAATATTCAAGGTTTGTTCCAAGAAAAGAGCAGATGATCCTGGGAGAAATCGCAAATGCTTTTACACTTCAGACAAAACACTTAGCCTAGAATCCTAGAGTCCACACACACATTTTCAGGCAGGGCTCATAATCGCTGGTTTGCTTTCACAAATTCCTTCTCAACTGTGACTCGATTGCGCAATTCAAGGTTTGCGAAAATAGAAGGCATTAGGTCCATCCATTTGTTGTTTATTATTATTTTCCATTGGTTCCAACACTCAAGTAGTAAAGAACAGCATTTTTTGGATATCCAGGAATACCTGAAAACCTGCACAAGATGCATTTTCAAAATGTTCTCAGTCTGAGCACTCGCGCCACAAAGGGGAAGTAAGTACACCGCTCCAGTTCCTGAAACAGGAAGTTATGTGACAGGTTGAACCGATCGTGTTCCTCTGCATGCAGCACTAACACCAGAGAATTCCACACATGCTGTAGATCACACCAAGGTTTGGTGGAAGTGAGCCCCAGACCGAGATTTTTAACAAGACCACTCCTACCTAGATCACTTCGAGGCTCAAAAACAGCTTCCAAATCTCAAGGCAAACCAAAATAAAAACACACAAGTGTAAAAGCGCCCGGAGAGTTCTGAGAGTGGATCGGGTGTGAATGTCCTTGTCCCTGTACGATTAGCATTCACCTCAATCAGATTCTACTGTAGCTACAGGTCTGTCCAGCCAGGCAGAGGTTAATCAAAATGAACACACACCAAAAAAAAAAAAAAAAACAAGTATTTTGTCATGAAAGAGGCGTCCTTAAAGTAATGAGTTCAGAAAAACAGCCCTCTTCCAGTCTATTAGCCAACAAATCAGGATAATTAAATCCGAGCACAGTGCTGAAGGAGCTTCAGGTGTGTACATGCACTCCGATCGTCAAGCACCAATAACGTGCATTAAGAAATTAAAGAAAATTATGCTTGAATTATGAAAAAACGACTGCACTTGCATCCAATTTGTCCTTGAACATGGTAAGAGTTCTCATTTGTAAAAGAAAGAAAACCTTTCATCATCTTTGGGGCCTGTAGATGTGACTGAGATCACACCGAGTCCATTTCCCTGAACCATATTGTTGTTGCTCGTGGAGAAAAATAATAGCATTTTTAAAAAAATTATAAATAGCAGCAATATCATAGGTAAAAATATCCGCTTACACATTTATGAGAATGTTGCAAAGATGGCAGTCTCCAGTGTCAGTGCTTTGTAACGGTCAGAAGTAAAACTGCAACTTTACAAATGTTTCAGACACAATTTCAGGACAGAGGAGTTCAAGCTTTGAGGTTTTTCTGTAATGTACAAATGTTGTATAATCAGCTTCACATGAGAGGCTGGTGAAGGAGCAGCTGATAAGAGAGGCTATAACCGTAAGTGAAGGTAGAAACTAACTCGCATGGACCTTCCACGAGATTAAATGTAAGTAAAGAATAAAAAGTATGATGTGTCATTCTTTAATAAATTAAAGAATTATTAGTGGTGGCAAATTGCTTTGGTACAAGAGAAATAAAATCCCTTTAGTACATACTGTTATTGGAATAGTATTGACTTTGGGATGCTAAGCGGAACAGCACACTACGATGTTTTTATTCTTACATATTATTCACTATAAAGCAGTGTTCCATCCCCATATATTGTTAAGCTGTATGTTTCAGCAAAACCGTTATGAGCTTAATAAAGATGAGGAATGTGACAAGGACATTAGCTACTGAATGCTGAGAAACTGAATTCTGAGATAGAAAGATAGAAGTACTTCTACTAGGGCTAAAGCCAGCAAAGAAATACGCTTTCTGATTGTGTAGTAATGGTCGATGGCCTTTCAGTTACATCATGTGCGGCAGTGAAAGACCTTGGTGTGATTATTGATTTCAGACTTCTGTTTGAAGGTCATGTTGACAACAACACAAGGGCAGCATTTGTCATCTCAAACATTGCTAAGCTAAGAAATATAACCCAAAAACCTGCTCATTCTTGGGTTCCTTATAGGCTAGACCAGTGGTTTTCAAAGTGGGGGCCACGGCCCCCTTGGGGGCCGACAGGGGGCGCCTCAACAATTTGGTGTGAAAAATAAATTCTCACTCTCAACCACACACACAATAAATTCCTAATGTAATGTAAATATGTAAGATGTAATTATTAATAATAAAGGGGGATATATTCAGAAGTCTGTATTTTTAATGTGTTTTAAAGACTTCTTGAAAAAGGGGGGCCTCAGTCAAATGTTAATGCCATTTGGGGGGCATTGCCCTGGAAAAGTTTAGGAACCACTGGGTTAGACTACTGTAATGCCTGGCTGGAAGTTGATGGATGTTCCAGTCAGTGCATAAACCAGCTCCAGCTAGTCCAGTTGAATCTTTACGAGAATCAGAAAGCTTATTTTATCCGCACTACATTGACTCCCAGTAAAAATTAAGCTTAGACTATAATATGGTCTGAATAGTCTTGCTCCACATCATATAATAGGATCCCACACATCTGTTTTGATCAAAAGGTACAGGCTCTTTATTAGTACCTAGAATAATGAAGACTTTAAGGCACAATCTGAAGCCTTATGTCTAGGTTGAAAAACATTATTTAAGTTAGCAAATTTGTTGTATAGCATTGATCTTAGGTAACCGTGTAGACTTTTGGGGGGGGGGGGGGTTTGCATGTGATCACTCTAGTTTGTTGACAATTGAGTGGTGGGGAATTATATATCCCAGGGTGCCTTCATGCCCGTTATTGCACATATAGAAATATTCTTTATAATTGTATAAAGACATTATAGGTTTAGATCTATATTTGAACCAAATCTATTTTTTTTGATAAAAAACATTTATATTATTCTACATTCCGGTTTTCTCTTTTTTGTTAAGCTGCCAAAGTCCCTGCTGACACCCTCTTCTTAAACCACTGTAGATTAAGAGCATACCTAGCCAATACCCACCCAAACTATAAGTGTACTACTGCTGACTGATGTGATGTTTGTGTCAGATCCTGACACAACACGACTGGACTTGTGACTCACCTTCTACTGATGTGCAAAGTCCCACACACACAACCAGTCAAAAGTTTGTGAACACTCAACTGAATGTTTCTCATGATCTTAAAAACGTTTTGATCTGAAGGTGTGGGATTAAATGTTTGAAATCGATATAATCGTGCCAACATATTCATTTCTTTCATTACAAAACTAACATTTTATTCACAAAAAAAAAAAGAATTTATTTATTTATTTTTTTTAAACGGACGACTCTGAGCGAAATATTTCTGAAAAGCAGCCGATAAGAGTCCGGCGTCGGTGTGAACTCCTTTAATACGGTTTAAAAAGCATCTCAGGAGAAATTACTCAAGAAATCAGGTGAGAAAACGCAAAGAATACATTTCTGGAAATTCTCAACGAAAAGAACGTCTACTTTGAAGATGATAAAATACTAAATTATTTTGATTTATTTTGGATCTTTTAATCACAACATAATTCCCATAGATCAATTTGTGTTACTCCAGAGTTTTGATGACTATTTTATTATTTTTCCACATTTTAGAATAATAATGATGAAAAGAATGAGCGTGTCTAATCTTTTGACCGGTAGTATAGATACCCTCACGATCTGCATGTCCCAAAGCATTATATGCCCAAGCCTCACTGGATAATCCCAGCTGGAAACAGCACATTTGTACCTACTGTACTCTGCCAGAACTCTTCTTCACAATCTGCTCATACTGAACATCCTTTCAACACACTTTGTACTGTTTGTCTTTAGTCTTCTACACCGGTAGACTGTAATGATTTATAATCCTACATTCCGGGGTCACCCTGAAGAGGGTAGGGTCCCTTTAGAGACTGGTTCGACTCAAGGTTTCTCCTTCATGTCACCTCACAAAGTTTTTCCATGCTGCTCTCAATTCTGGCTCGCTCTTTAGCCGAGCTGCTTTGTGAAGGTGTCTATTGTTAAAAGCACTATTATACGAATAAAACTTTATTTCATCGAATTAAATCTCAGCAACAAATGAGATACAGCCAAGCGTTCCACTCCAAGGTGAGATTACATGCAGGAACAGTTAGGCTTCTTATTTCTTGTTTTCCTCAGCAATTAATGGTGACATTTACAAAGGATAATAATTATCATCAGCTACAGGGCACAACTTTGCCATACTTTCAAATGCAACATTACATGCTGTTATAATTACATCATCAAGCTGACATAAACCTGCAGGATTTAATGTAATTAATTCATCATCAAAACATCGTGCAAAGACGTCTTTCAGAAAACGAGAAAGAAGAAAATGCAACCGCCTAGCAACAGTTAACTCCAGAACTATTGGCACCCATCCAGATAGTGGGCAGTACGTGTGTGTGTGTGTAATGTATTTCACAATTTGAGGTTGGATTTCTTTTTTAAATTACAATCTTAAATTAAGATCGTCCATTATTACTATTATAAGAAAATCGTCCTGGAATATCATACAAACGTTATAATGAAACATTTATAATTAAAGAACAAGCAATAGTGCTTCCAGCTTCCTAGTAGATTCTCATAGCATATCTAACTTATGTTCTTTCTGGAATGTAATGTACCACACCCAGCATGAAGGTAATCTGTTAAAATATTATTAGGTGCTTCTTGATTTGAGAAAGACATCTTTTGTTGTGAAAGATAATCCCGGAGGTTAATTAATTACATTGGATAGAAACCGTGCCATTTTACATTTTGCTCTTTTCTGTGAAATGATGCCAATACTACTTGAGTTAACTTGGATTCTCCGTCACAAAGTCACTTTAGATAAAATCACCGAGCCTGCAGCATAAAAACTGAGTGCACTCAGACTGTAGACAATAAAACCACCTGCAACTTACTAGCACAATCTGTTAACGTGTACTGCTGCGTGTAACTACTCATGCTATGACATCTAACGTGTTAATTGTAGCCTTTTATGATTAGATAACTGCAGAGCGCCAAGGTGTGTTTTGATTAATATATACTTAATCTATTTAATTGCACCGGCCTGGTGTGCACCCACTCGATCATGATTTTGACTGGAGGGCACCTTGAACCATAACCTGCTTTAGTAGAAATCCATCAGCCTTAAGATCCTTGATACACTCTACAAACACAGAGAATACAAGACTTAATAAAAAAATAAATAAATAAAAACAACGTACGATTAATCACGTACTATCGATTACACGGCACTTCTCAACGTCCACATGCAAATACAACGCCTCGGGCAGGACGGTGAAATGACACGTTGATTAAAATGTTAAAGCAACAACAAAACCGTGGCTGTGTCATCTTTAATTAAAAACCAATCGATCAACTAAGCGTTTCATTTCTGCCTCGCTGTCATTACACAGCTGCGAGCACAGGATGAATAAATATTTCAACATGTTTATTGTATATAACGTTGGAGCACACAGTACGTTTATGTGGTTAAATCTTTACCAGAGGAACATGTAAGAAGATTTGGTTTAAATTAGTATTTGATCTTTCACTTCAGGGAATTATAAGTGTTCAAGGGCAAACGCTTAACCTCGGATTGCCTCTGATCTCCGATTCGGTGTGTTGTGCATTCTGAGATGCTTTCCTGCTTCAACGTGGTTGTAAAGTGTTTTTAGTAATTATTTGAGTTACTGTAGCCTTCTCGTCAGCTCGAACCAGTCTGGCCATTCTCCTCTGAACCTCTCTCGACAAAATGATGTTTCCGCCCACAGAACTTCTACTCGCTTGCTGTTTTTTGTTTATCGCACCATTCTGTGTAAACTCTACTAGAGTGTGAAAATTCCAAAAGATCAGCAGTTTCCAAAACCATCATGTGGCACCAACAACCATGCCACGGTCAGTAGTAGTAAACGTAGTAATAGCTGATAATACATTATAGCAGTAGCAGCATTTAAATGAAGTAGTCACATAAATCTGTAGTATCTAGTAGTAAAAATAACATTTTATATTAGAATTTTATTGTCATCGTAGTAGTAGTAGTAGTAGTAACAATAAAAAAGCAGTAGTATGTAGTAGCAGTACTAGTATGTAGTAGTAGTAATGGAATGAAATAGCAATAGCATTTTGCAGTAATAGTAGTGGTGGTAGTAGTAGCATGAAATAGTAACTGTAATCTTAAAAATCTGTAGTATGGAGTAGTTGTATGGAGCAGTAGTAATAGCATTTCTTAGTAGTATTATATTGTAGAAATAGTAATATCTAGTAGTTGTAGTAGTAGTAGTAATAGTAGTAGCAGCAGCAGTAACCATTTTGCAGAAATACTTAATTGTAGTAGTAATATTTAGTTGAATCACAAAGTAGTAATAGTAGTCACCTCATAAATTTGTAGTATGCTGTAGTAGTAGTTTTTAGTAGTAGTAATAGAGGTAGTATTTAGTAGCAGTAGTAGTAAGTAGTAGTATGGAGGAGTAGTACAATTTTATAGTAATATTTAGTAGTAGTAGTAGTATGGAGGAGTAGTAATATTTTGTAGTATTTAGTAGTAGTATGGAGGAGGAGTAATATTTTGTAGTAGTATGGAGGAGTAGTAATATTTTGTAGTATTTAGTAGTAGCATGGAGGAGTAGTAATATTTTGTAGTATTTAGTAGTAGTATGGAGGAGTAGTAATATTTTGTAGTATTTAGTAGTAGTATGGAGGAGGAGTAATATTTTGTAGTATTTAGTAGTAGTATGGAGGAGTAGTAATATTTTGTAGTATTTAGTAGTAGTAGTTTGGAGTAGTAATATTTTGTAGTATTTAGTAGTAGTATGGAGTAGTAGTGATATTTTGTAGTATTTAGTAGTAGTATGGAGTAGTAGTAATATTTTGTAGTATTTAGTAGTAGTAGTTTGGAGTAGTAATATTTTGTAGTATTTAGTAGTAGTATGGAGGAGTAGTAATATTTTGTAGTATTTAGTAGTAGTATGGAGGAGTAGTAATATTTTGTAGTATTTAGTAGTAGTATGGAGGAGTAGTCAAATTTTATAGTAATATTTAGTTGCAGTCGTAGTAGAAGTATGGAGCGGTAGTAATAGCATTTTGTAGTAGTATTACATTGTATAAATAGTAATATTTATATTGTAGTAGTATATATTTAATAGTATATATGTTAAGTAGTAGTAGTAGCAGCAGCAGCAACAGCAGTACAAGTATGGAGTAGTAGTAGTAGTAATCATTTTGCAGAAATAATTAATTGTAGTAGTAATAACAATATTTAATTGCACCACAATGTAGTAGCAGTCATCTCATAAATCTGTAGTATTAGTAGTAGTAGTAATATCATTTGAGCAGTAACATTTAGTTGTAGTGGTATAAGTGTGGAATAGTAGTAATATTTTGTAGTATTAATATGGAGTGGAAGAAATAGCATTTATTTAGGAACATTATAACAGCAGTACTGTTAAAAAGTAGTAGTAACAAAAGTAGTATTGGCTGGATCACGCTACTAATCCCAAAGGGAAATTCAAATATTAATAGTAAAACTATTACAAAAAAATGACTACTATTACTTAACTGTTGTTGTAGTACTAATATGGAGTAGTAATAGATGTAGCAATAGTGGTCTTTACAGTATGTGGCATTTTGTAGCAGTGGTAGTATGTAGTTGTAAAACATTTAGTCGTAGTAGTAGTAGTAGCATTAAATAGTAGCACTAGTAATAGCATTTAGAAGCATGTAGCAGTAGTATTAGTACTGAATAGCAGTAGCAATAACATTCACTAATAGTAATAGCAGTTACTATGGACTCAGGAATCATCTGTGACTAATGACAGGGTTGAGGAAGAAGTGAGCCATAAGTAATCACATCCTCCAGAGCAGTGTCTATAAATGTGCTTCTAATCTGAACTGTCTCATTTTCATCATTTTAGCTAACTCGCCATAATGTGTTTATATGTTTAACAGTTCGACTCTCCCAGTGCCGCCGTGTCTTACTTTAGTCATTATGAAATTATGACTCGCCACATTTCCACACAGAGACTGATGTGTTGGTCTCGACGTAACCCTAACACAGCTGTGAGAGAAACGTCTAGCTCTTCTTACAACGAAATGCCATATTTAACTTTTATGAAAATATTCTGCTGTCTTGTTGGCCATAATTCTGACAGATCCCTAAGAAGGACTTTAGAGGACTTGTGAAAGGAACAGATGTATATATACACATCGTATAAAATAAAACGATTATCAGAGCAGACTAAAGAATACGCACTCTCAGCCATGAGGAGTTTTCCTGTCATATAGAGTCTGTGGATCTTGCATAATTTTTGAGGTCTTTCCAATCCCACACTTTCATTAGAGGATCATTAAAATTCCAGTCACCACTTCCCAGAGCGGCCAGTACAAGCCGAGTCATTAAGGAAGAGACACGCACGCCACAACAAAATGTGCGATTATGGACAAATTAATGAATTTCAAGAGCTGCGCTTTTCAAAAGAACAACCAGCAGGATTTGTGTGAACAGCCCGAGGAGGGAGGAGTGTGGGCCTTCGAGTGCTCAAAGACGGAAATAAATTTACCACAAGCTGCCGCAAATATATACAGTATCTCACAAAAATGAGTACACCCCCCAAATTTGTGTAAATATTTGATATCTTTTCATGTGACAACATTGAAGAAATGACACTTTGCTACAATGTAAAGTAGTGAGTGTACAGCTTGTGTAACAGTGTAAATTTACTGTCCCCTCAAAATAACTCAACACACACATTAATGTCTAAACCACTGGCAACAAAAGTGAGTACACCCCTAAGTGAAAATGTCAAAATTGGGCCCAAAGTGTCAATATTTTATGTGGGTACCATTATTTTCCAGCACTGCCTTAACCCTCTTGGGCATGGAGTTCACCAGAGATTCACAGGTTCCACTGGAGTCCTCTTCCACTCCTCCATGACGACATCACGGATCTGGTGGATGTTAGAGACCTTGTGCTCCTCCACCTTCCGTTTGAGGATGCCCCACAGATGCTCAATAGGGTTTAGGTCTGGAGACATGCTTGGCCAGTCCATCACCTTCACATGCAATGCTGACTATAGCCATTTTACAATGCATCATTTAGACTAAAATACAATAATGCATTTAGCTGCCATGTGTCTGCTGTTCACACACATTGCATAAGAATGGCAATTTAACTTTTCCACCCACGAGTCTTAATAGAACTGACACACGACGAAAGAAAGCCTCGGACCAGTTACTCCAAGGGAATATGTCTACAACTAAACTGACGTTTTTACAATGGATCATTAGAAACGTCCTTGTGGTTAGGTCTCTCGGTCTCTCTCTCTCGGTCTCCCTCTGTCTCTCTCCCTCTCTCTCCCTCATTAAAAACCGCATGGTCACGTACATCTTTTCCAGTGATTGCCTCGCGAACTTTCTCTGTTCCCTCGACGTGCAAGTGTGAAGGAGCGAGAAGTCACATAAAAGCCGATGATTCATCAAGCGTCAAGCACGTTATAAAAAGGGTTAACCCTTCAACTGTGCACAACATGAAGAGTCAACATGATTCCTCCAAACTGGCTGGGGTTAAATTAAAGTGCAACGAGACGCCTGACTGCATCAGACACCGTTAATAAAAAATGTAAAAAAAAAAATTACAAAATCAAGCTTTGAGCCTGCGGTTCAAAGGATTTTTTTTTAAACCGCCGTCTCGCTCGTCTTCCGCTGTGTTTACAAACTGTTAATATTCTCTGTTCATTAAACACAGTATAGGGCTGGACTCCAGTCACCTCGGGTTTCACGGACATCTGGAGAAGATATAATTTCACTGTAATCATCAAGCAAAATCCCAAAGCAATATGGAAATGGTGTTGGGCTCAATTCATAAGCCATACGTTTATCTTATAAAAACCCTCTTTTACGCTTTAAATTTACATAAATACGATATGAATGGGAGAGAATGCAATGAGTTTATTCAGGCAGTGAATAGTGCATCAAAAAAGCATCCACCCTATACTCACAAGTTCAAACTGTGACAACGCGACTGCCGTTCATAGCCACAAGCCATGTGATGGTGTACTTTCTTCCCCCTGTCAATCACAGTGACACTGGCATTCACCTTTGACCAGTTGCACAAGCTGGACATAAAAAAAGTTGTTCCCAAGCCCTATTCTGGGCTTAGCTACATCCAGCCTTGATAAAAACATACTCCTGTTGCACCATCTGAAAGTATGACTGTCTGCAGTTACACCCGGCGTAGACGATACGCATTCATGCGGACACATTCTACCGCAGTGACAGTTGCCATGACATTCTCTTACATTTACTGACACCAACAAATCGATTAAAAATTCAATTACTGAAACACTGTGAAACAAGAAAAATGATCGAACTCTATGGTAAGTATACGCATATTTTAGCATGCGAACAAAACAATGGCGTAACTAATAAGAACAAACAAGATGTCTGGCAGATGATACCGGCTGCAGTCAGTGAAGCAGAGGGTGGTTTAGGAAGTCACAGTGCTCCGTTCCGTGCACCCGTTACAAGTTGCAAATGTGGTGATAACTCAACAATTCATTCCCCAACAGTTCAGATCTGTTGAAACAAAATCTTTCAATAATTTCTATATCTCCATATGTATCCAGAGGATTGGTGTAATCTCTCATTACTCTTCCGCGCCCAAAATCCCGCTGATCAATATTAGACGCTCCATTGTAAGTCAAGTCTGTTCACTTTACACCTACCTTTGACTAGGCGCAAGATTTAGTCTACATAGATGGTGCAACGGAAATTAATTCTACACAGGATTTGATGTGCTTTTTATGTCCAACCTAGTCGTACGTCAATCTGGTGCAACCAGCCCCTTATTTATTCTCCCCCAAACCCGATGTAGCATGAGCGGCAATTCGAAAAAGGTTGGCTGGTATTATGTGTCTCGAAAGAAGCACGTGTAGGTCTTCACAGCCTTTTGGGCAGTTAGCTAGAACTGGGACCAAATTGGGGAGAAAACTGAGAAAAATCTGAAAAATGTTTTCTGCATTAGTAGTTAAACTAATCTCGGGAAGATTTTGAATTATGCGGTACCGAAAGGTCTGTTAACTTGACGGTATGACCATGGAACAGTGTCATTACCTACTACGGGTACCCAAATAAAAAAATACCCCTAACTGAGTGAGTCTTAAATACATCTCTGGTTGACACCAGAACTGGAGTGATGTAGCTGAGTTTGAGGAACTGTCAGCACCAGAATCCACCACACTGACAGTGCTGTACATTTAGTAAGGACAGGCAGGCTCCTATTTAGGCCACACACACCAAGTGTTTAAATTCGTATATGGCTACATATATAGGTTTCAGAGCAAAGCTGATAATCCCGGTTTCCACCTTTTAAAACGACCGAAACAGGCGCAGTTAAAAGAACGAGAAAGACTCAGGAGGAGACCTACAAAGAGAATTGATCACGTTTTTCTCTCATCCGTCCACCCAGAAGTGTCATGTCTCCTGTTCAGCTGAAAGGTCAATGCTCATCAACCCTCTCTCTTGGGAGGAGAAATGGTGGAAGACAGATTAAACCTGGAAGAGAAGCAGAACGAAAGTTGAGAGAGGCGGCGAGAAGGAGAGGGAAAGATAACAAGATCCCGTCAAAGCACCGGCGGAACAAGAGGTTATCGACATGTGAACGTGGTCGCCATGCCCATGGCTCATTCTCACCCGAGACAGGGTTTCATTAAGCTTTACCTCTCAAACCACAGCTCATCACTATGTCTGAGAAGCCTAGAGCAGACTAGACAGTCATTATTTACCTCTGGGCCATTAATATATGTCCACCCATTTTGCTGCCTTATTAAGCAAAATAATTACCATTAATCTGATCGCACTTGGTCATAAACCCTGTTCCCGTTAAAGGCATATTAAGCCGGGGCGCTGATGAATTCTCGATTTTGACTGGTCTGATTACAGTGGCAAATCACACGGTTATCAGTACTGTTTTTAAGAGTAACAACTAACAAAGGGACATGTATGTACGGATTTCAAAAACATGTACATTGTCAATATGGTGATGTTTTCTATAAGAAGACGTTTATTTAACATCTATAGAAGGAGTCTTCCTTGTCAGAGATACGGCTTTAAGTTTTATGACATTTTCAGGACAGAGGAGTTTACGTTTTTCCTCGATCAAAAATTTAAAAAAAAAAAAAAAAAAAAAAAAAAAACACTGACAGGTTAGGTGAATAACATTATCTGGTTACACCGGCTCCTGTCGAGGGGTGGGGTACATTTATTAGGCAGCAAGCGAACAGTCAGGTCTTAAAGTTGACGTGTTGGAAGCAGGTAAAATGGGAAAGTATCTGAGAGACTCTGAGAAGGGACAGAATGTGACGGCTAGACGTATGGGTCAGAGCGTCTCCAAAACTGTAGGTCTTGTGGGCTGTTCCCAGTATGCAGATGTTAGTACCTACCAAAAGTGGTCCAACGAGGATAACCGGTGAACTAGAGACAGCGTCACAGGTGCACAAGGCTCACTGATGCACATGACGAACGAAAGCTAACCCGACTGATCCGATCCCACAGAAGAGCTACTGTATCACAAACTGCTGAAAAAAGTTAACACTGGTTATGACAGAAAGAAATCAGAACACACAGCGCACCACAGCTTTCCGAATATGGATATGGCATTCACGTGGATGTTTAACACGTACCACCTACCTAAACATCGTTGCCATGAAGCTGTGTACTTGGTCTGCAACGGTGTTCCCTAATGACACTGGTCTCCAAATTCCCCAAACAAGTCTAATCCATGCAGGCCCCACCTCACAACTTACAGGACTTAAAGGATCTGCTGCGAACGTTTTGACACCAGATACTACAGCACACCTTCAGAGGTCTTGTGGAGTCCATGCCTCGACGGATCAGAGCTGTATTTGCGGCACAAACGGGACCTACACGATATTAGTCAGGTGGTTTTAAAGTTATGGCCGATTCGGAAATCTACGAGCTTATTTAGTGACATAACCAATTTAGCTCATACATAATACTAGCCTAATCAGTTAATTAGCACAGAAGTACTTTAGGAAATGTTTTAAATGAAGAAATAAAAAAAAACAACAATAATAATAAAAATAATACGCATTATATACAATAAATATCTATAAATTAAACTGCTGTAACAGTCTGAAATAAATACCTTCTTAGGGCATTTAGGCAATCTTAAAAAATAAAAATCATACTCTTTCCTTTTTTTTGCTTTAATAAAGAAGACTTTTGATATAGTTTGATATAGTAGGATAAGCACCAGTTCATATCTCCGGGTGAAAATAATCACAAACTGTGGATTAAATTGTCGTAAAATGGTAGTAGGAAAAAACATGTCCGTCCTGAGCTTAAATAAAAAAAATAAATAAATAAAGTTAAAATGTGGAAGAAAAATACTCAAATCTTTTACTTAAGGGTCTCGTGATCGTGACCTTTTGCTTTACCTGAAACCGCTTATATCTTCCTACAACAACAATCCCAGCTCTACTACACTTTCCCTAATCATAACAACTTTTCACTGACCGGAGATCAGTTTTATTCTTTCTTTGGGTGCATAAATCACCGTACGTGCTGATCTACAGCCTGAGGCAGCTGGGACTTAATCATCAGAAGACGCGTACCAAACCTGCCAAGCTGTCTTTGTCACTTACATAAAAAAGATGAGAAAGGAGTACGGTGGAGAAAATAATAACACGAATGACTAAATGTAAAAAAGCTCATCTCTCTTTATGAGAATTCGAATTGAGAAATTACGTTACGTTGCATGACAGTGACGGCTGAGTTTTCTAGAAAATGTATTAAACAAACAAATAAATAAATAAATATGAAAGAATGATCTGCTCACAGGCCTCCTGATATAAACCCTGTTCGATCAAATCAACACTTAAAGAGAACTTTCACAACAGCATGAAGTTGGTTAAAAGGTCTTACCCAGTAACACACTATGCCAACGTTTAAATAAGTTCCCAAAATGATGAGGAAGAAGGTGAATGTAATACATCAGTCTGGGAAGGGTTACAAAGTTATTTACAAAAGTTCTGGGACTCCAAAGAACCACAGTGAGCGCCGTTATCTCCAAATGGAAAAACTCTGCACAGTATTGAACCTTCCCATAAGTGGCCGTCCGTCCAAAATTCCTCCAAGAGCACAGTGACGACTCATCCAGGAAGTCATAAAAGAGCCAAGGACAACATCAAAGGACCTACAGGCCTCTCTTGCATCAATCAGTGTTCATGACTCCACTATCAGAAAGACACTGGGAAAATATGGCTCCATGGAAGAGTGGTGAGGTGAAAGCCACTGCTAACCCAGAAGATCATTAAGGCTCATCTGAATTTCTCCCAAAACACACCTTGATGATCCTCAGACCTGTTGGAAGAATGTCCTGTGGATTGATGAGTCGAAAGTGGAACTGTTTGGAAGACAGTGGTCCGGTTACATCTGGCGTAAACCAAACACAGAATTTCACAAAGCATGGTCAAGCCTGATGGTGGAAGTGTGATGGTGTTGGCACGATATCGCCATATTTCCCCCTTGATAACGATATCCTGCTATCGGATGATCTCGATACTCTTATATGATTTTAATTACTTTTGGCAGCACTTCAAAAATATATATTGATAAACGTAGAACACCAAAAACGAATTTAAAAAAACAATCCATTAAAACTCTTTCACCTGGATTGCAAATGTAATCAAAAGTATATCAATTAAATATTATTATAAATCCTAACCAAATACACAATCATATCTATATATATGCAAACATTAAAAAAATTCATTTCCAAAATCCAATTCCAAACCTTTCCATTTGTTACAGGAATGATTTCTTTTTTTCTCGGATATCCGATATTTTTTAGTATCAGCCCGACAGCGGGCGATGTGGTCTCTAACTGGACTATACTCGTTAGTGGGTTTACGTGGTATAGGAGGGATAAAACACTTCCTGGAATGCTGTTACAGAAAAATAATCAACTTCTGAGTAGGTGGTAACAGTAACTACTATTTGAATCCCATCAACCTTTAGAGCATTTCTGACCTTTAAGTACTTTAAGCTTTTATCCATGCCTGTTTTTGCATTCATGCAATTTGTCAGTGCCTCTGTGTGTGTGTGTGTGTGTGTGTGTGTGTGTATAAAAAAAATAAATAAATAAAAAACCCACATCTCCTCGTCTTGGCTGATGGAGTGATGACAAACCCATTTACTCCTTCTCAGCCCTCCATAGCCACTCTTCCTCCAGTCATTTCATTTCACTGCTCTCCTGAACGAACACACACACACACACACACACTACACCTCCTTCTCTCCAAAAATGAAATATAATAAAACACAGAAAGATGAGGAACCACAGGAACAAAGGACGAAGAGAGAAAACTTGCAACATTTATTCATCATTTAAATGTTCTAGACACAGGGAAGCCCCTAAAACACTTATATACACACACACACACACACACACACGCACGCTTGATGCCACCATATAATGCACACAAGGACACACACACACAGTGCATGGCAGCGTTTATCACATGATGTTCAGCAGGGTTCTGTGGCAGCTGTTAAACTCACCTGTCCATCAATCTGCCACTAACCTCCCCCCCCGCCACCTCCCTCTCACACACACGTCAATATTTCATTATTAACACGCTCTAATTAAGCAAGGTTTGGAGGAGAGAGAGTGAATATCAGCGCTGCACTCAGCTCCACACCTGCCTCCTCTAACAGCAGCAGCTGCAGCTCACGGGGCTCCTGTGTGTAATGAGATTACACTCCACTTCGCCGAGTCACCATTGCTGCTTTCTTCCAGTTTTAAAATAACAGAATGGAACATTTGGCAGAGAAATGTGTTTCCTAAAACATGGAGGAGTTCTTTCGAACGTTTCACCATCAGGACAATCCACCGCCGTGGTGAGAGCCGACTGAACGCTTTCGTCACATAGACACTATCGCGCTATACAGAAAGAAAGAAGCCACTCTGTTAGCGACGAGAGCGCGACCGCCGTCTCGGATGACAAGGTTCAGAGGGCTCTGAAGCGTGTGAACAGCAGGAGAGCGGCCGGGCCTGATCGGCTAGCTGGTTTGTTCACTTCCATCTTTAACGAGTCCCTAGCTGAGTGTGTGGTCCCCACCTGCTTTAAAAAAATCTGTTGTCATTCCTGTTCCGAAGAACAATAAGCTCTCTTGACTAAATGACATTCACCACCCCAATAGGTCTACTGAGGATGCGATGTCTCACATCCTTATTGAAGACTATAGCTCAGCCTTCAACACTAAAGTCTGACACAGGCTGGGCTCATGGACCTCTGCCTTAATGTCCCCTCTGTGACTGGGTCCTGGACATCCTCACTGGCAGACCCCAGGAAGTGAGAGTGGGCCAGTTTACCACAAACACCATCAAAAAGCACCTGCTCTTCTCTCAGTACACACATGACCGTATGTCTTCGCTCAGCTCCACCTCGATCATCAAGTTTGCTGATAACACAGTGGTTACGGGCCTCATCAACGCCGCCGCCTCCTACCTTGACGAGGTGGAGAAACTCGTAGCTTGGTACCAGGCGAACAGTGTCTCCTTGAACGTCAGTAAAACCAGGAAGCTGGTTGTGGACTTCAGGAAGAGGCAACAGAGGAGCTCCACTCCACTCGAGATCAGTAGGAGCCCCATGGAGAGACTGAGCAGCTTCAGGTACCGTGGAGTACTCATCTCTGAGGACCTAATCTGGATACATCACATTCAAACTCGGATGATCAAAGCCAGATAACTGTTGTACCATCTGATACTGCTGAGGAAATTCAGGGTCTCCCCAGCGAAGCGATCCTGAAACCTTTCTATACTGGGACTATAGAAAGTTTACTGACTCTCATCGCGGTACGGAACCCGCTCAATCCAGGACCTGCACTGTGTGTTGCGCTTAGCTGAACGCATCTCCGGGTTTGCTCTCCACTCTCTGCACGACATATACGTCCAGGCCATCGTTAAGAGCTGCGAAAATCATCAGAGACTCCACCCAACACAGTACCGGTCTGTTCAGCCAGCTGCAATCATGCGAGCGATGCGACCGATGGCTAAAACCGAGAGGCTCAGGAGGAGCTTCTTCCCTCAGGCCATCAGACTCCTCAACATGGACATGTCCTCCATACTCCTCCATACAGATCCCTTAGGTCTCCATAAAGACTCTTCAGTTGTTCAGTCAATAAACGTCTAACATCCCGCTTTACATATCGGCTATGAAAAGCACACCCGGACACACTTACGCTACTGGTACGAGTCCTTTCTAATGTTAGTTAGCTGATTTTAAATGAAGCGCATTAACTAGCTACAACAGCCAGCTAGCATCCAGTGGAATAGAGTGGGATTTGTTTCACTTCTACAAAACTGTATAGCAGCTGAGCTTCAAGAGCACCATACTGGGTAAGAGCTGTTTTGAGTGCTCTCAAAAGAGTAATGAGTAATAGCCCTCACGCAAAGTTTGATGTTTTTAACCAGGCTAGCTGTTTCAGAGGAAGATGCAGTAGTTCCTACTCTCGATATTTTCACGTATTTTGATCGGCATCATCGTTAAATACGTCCAGATAGCCGACCGTGTCATCTGTTCTTAAGCACAACAACTTACATCACACAGTAAGTATATTTACAAGTAAATTAGCATGCTAACCGATACCATGATCAGTGTCGTGGTCTCCCTAGACTCCGGCATGCACCTTTACTTGTCACACAACTACAAATATAACAGTGCTGTGGTATAATAC
Source organism: Noturus placidus (assembly GCA_022414735.1). NCBI lineage: Eukaryota > Metazoa > Chordata > Actinopteri > Siluriformes > Ictaluridae > Noturus > Noturus placidus. Next base: position 106,462 of record JAFFST010046230.1, on the reverse strand, counting down.
AAGTCTGTTTTTTATTTTATTTTTGGACTTTTTAACCGTGTTGAATTTATCACACAAACCCTTGAGTTGATTGAGAACGAGATTAATTCCTATTCCAACGTTCTTCCATCACCTGACCCTTACAAACCCTACTTCTTTCATTCCAAGCTTTAGTGACCTCCTGACAAAATTGAGATGCTAGTCTCAGCATAGGCGTTCCAAACATAGCGTCTCTCTCTCAGCCACCGATACGGATCGACAGCTTTGATGACATAATTCTGCCCTTCGGCTTCTCGTCAGATTTTCTGTCTGATCCAATCTAAAGTTTCCCGTGCCCCGACATTATAAAAATCCATGGAACTAACCGTTAAGTACGGCTTAACCCGGTCTGTGAGACGAGCTATACGCTATTGGCGGTTTAAAAAAGGGGGAGGAGCCACTGGATATGTCCTACCCTGTTTTGATGGAAATTATGTCAACACGTCGAAAGACACTTCGCTGGTACTTTAAGCGATTTTGTCTCTAAGCCTTAGTAGCGAGCATTTCCCTTGAAAGTGGACTGAAGTGACAAAACTTCTAAAATACGTCTAAAATACGCAAGACATGAATAAACAGGCGTTCTGTACTGCGTGATTAATAGCATTTAGAATAAATTAGAAGTACTGGAATGAGTGTTTTGAATGTGAGACTGAAAAATAAATAAATAAATAAATAAATAAATAAAAAGCTGACCTGTAGGACGGTCTGGATCTTGGCAGAGACATCGGCCTGCTCGTAGAGCTTGATGCCCTCCTGAGCGCCGCTGGGAGACACCACGATCTGCTGCAGATGGTTCAGGACGATGCTGTGAGCCGTAGCGACGGCGTTAAACTTGTCAAAGAGCAGCTCCAGCAGTTCTAGGAGCAGCCTGAGGGCGGCAGCACACAGAGAGAGGGAGGGGGTTAAATACAGGCATGTCGAACAACAGAATGACCTTTTCGTGACACCGCCTCCTCTGCTGCTTCTCCTCCACTTGATACGAGCGTTCGTTCAACCTAATTCTCGAGTAAACCTTCAGAGACGCTTCAACCTGAACTGAAGGGCCCAGGTACTTTCTAATGAACACAGAGACAGCAGGGCGTTGACAGGATCTCCCCGCTGAGCTACAGCAGATGTTCACCAACAACAATTAGCGACATCTGTCAAGATCGCCCAGGCTGCTAGGGGGACCAACATCTGTCTGAGGTTCGTCTTCAGTGGCACGGTGGGACACTTCTGGAGCTCAAGGATTTCACAAAGCTGCCTCGCTTGGATGATAAAGGGGGAAAAAAATTTAAGGAGGTGGAGAAAAAAGGCAAAAGGCAAAAATAGTGTGTGAAAGTTTTGGGATGGTCAATATGATTATAGAAGACAATTTTTGCAAGAGATTGCAAGAAACTTTTTGGAGATATGTGCAAACGATTACGATTCTTAATTTACTAATTGAACAAAATGACATGTTTTTTTTATCCGTTTATAGCTACATTTAATGCTGTGGAATGACCATAAGACAAGTCCCTGTAAATTAGGTGTTGCTACAGAAACAATCAGAATCAAACAATTAATAGCTTCTTCCACTGTAATACAGCTTTCTGTAAACACCATTACAGTATGCATTCTGATTAGACTAACACACTCTCAGATTGAGAGAGACAGACTTTCAGAGAGACACTTGCTGATACGCAGTCTCAGAGAGAGGGACTTTACACTCTCTCAGAGCGGGGACAGAGAGAGAGAGAGACAGAGAGAGAGAGAGAGAGAGAGAGATACACTCTCAGAGAGAGAGAGATAGAGAGAGAGAGAGAGACACTCTCAGAGAGAGCCATACACTCGGAGAGAGAGAGAGAGAGAGAGACTTAAATTCTCAGATAGAGACATGCTGATACACACCCTTGGACACACTCTCTCCTGCTCTATATGCAGTATACAAGCATGCTTCATCATCTACACTGGTGTTTCCATAGCAACAAGGCTCCTATGTTTAAACGAGCTGTTGGAGACTTGAGGACAGAAACACAGGGACGACTCCAGCGAAGATGAGATGAGAGTAAAGTCAGACGTGTTGTCTGTGAGGGGAGCACATTACAACAAATGAATACCCACACATGTACAGAGAAACACACTAACACACACACACACACACACACCCCAATACACTATTAAACATATATACACACACACACACACACACACACACACACACACACACTCTTTGTGCATACAAAATATGAAGAAAACAGCGTTGTGCATGTCTTCGGTGCTATGCATCCGCTCAGTTTAACCTTGTAGATATTTAAAAATATTTTAAATATCTGGTTATTATACTGTTCCAACATAGTATTAGCACCCCCTGTTGGTAACAGGAAGTGACCCTTCTTGTTACCAATAATGGCTCATCTTCTCGGATACCATGTTAGGAAGTTGAGCAACCGACTTTACTGCACCCATGGTGCTTGGACCCGCTAGTCGCTGCTTTCAGCTATATTTCAAGTACATTTTTGCCTTCCTATGTATTTGTTTTGGGTTTTTTTTTTTTTACACTGTACACATAATTTTACTTTTTTTCCCACTCCTGTTCTATCCTAAAGTAACTTTTTCCAGTAATGTTCAAGAGAAACTCAAAAGTTTTGGCTGTATAGAAATAAGATTTCTTTAAAAATAAATAAATAAACAAAAACAAACAAACAAAAACTATTGAGAACTAACAAAAAGTCTTTTAAAGTTTTACTCCATGTTCATTACTCTTATGGGGAAATCTAGAACTTGTGGGGGGTCGACAAAACACCTAACACGCACACGTAGTGGTATGAGATTCAAGGGCCAAAACCCTTTACGTTCCCACAGCAATAAAGAAACAGAGCGCAATATCCAACTAAAAGAGTTTTCAGTTATATCGCGCTCAGTGTAATGGACCGCAGGACTCGAGCGAGAGTGTCAGAATGCAGAGAAAAGCAGGATAATAACGGTTTGAGAGAGCCGAGTTCATTTCTGCCCTGGGTAAGTGCTCTCTTAAGTGCCATCATTATCTCCCTTCTCTTTCCACTGCTTTTGTTTCTCTCTGCTACTCGTGATACTTAAGGAAATGCAGGCTGGGGTAGTTTTATGGATTACACCATTTGTCTAAATGAGGGAGTTATGAATAAGATGTTAGAAAGGCTACCATCGATCCCACAAGGCCTAACAGGAAAGAGTGTATGGAGGAGATAGAGGGGGAAAAAAATGGATACTCAAATAGACAGAAACACAAACACTTGGGAGAAGAGTACAGTAAAACATTTGTCTTTCATATATATTTATGCGGAAGAATAAATTAGGGGGAAAAACCTCAAATTAAGAGCAACCATGTTAATTTATCATTGTTAACCTGTCTCGGGAATAATGTACAATATATAGAAGGACTAATTCTTGAAATAAATACTTTTAATATTCCAACTAGCTAGCTAGCATGCCGGAATACACACCACGCCCTACGGCAGGGGTGTCCAATCTTATCCGGAAAGGGCCGGTGTGGGTGCAGGTTTTCATTCCAACCAAGCAGAAGTCACACCTAAATCCACCTGTTTAATCAGTTGATCATGGCTTTCAATAGACTCAGGTGTGGCTTCTGCTTGGTTGGAATGAAAACCTGCACCCACACCGGCCCTTTCCGGATAAGATTGGACACCCCTGCCCTACGGCAACGTGTTCACACCGAGATATCATATCTTCCTTCAGTTCTCACCTGGTTTCCCACTGAAGCTAAGCAGGGTTGAGCCTGGTCAGTAGCTGGATGGGAGACCTCCTGGGGGAAACCTAGGTTGCTGCTGTAAATGGTATTAGTGAGGCCAGCAGGGGGCGCTCACACTGTGGTCTGTGAGGGGCCTAAATATCAATTTAATTCAATAAAAATGTCTCAGTTTAACAAAAAGACTACTAAAGATTCGAGGGTTATGGTTTGAAGTTATGGCTGAGCCACTTGTTCAGATTTCCGTTAATTCTTCACACAGGCTTGTGTCAGGGTGTGTGCGTTTCACTGCGTTACCTTGGCTGGTTGTCCTGTGCCAGACTCTCTCCTCTCTGGTAGGCATGGTCTGCGATCTGGGTGGTGGATCTTTTAAGGATCTGC
>JAFFST010046230.1:92360-97360 GCA_022414735.1 Noturus placidus | reverse complement strand
AAAAACAGAAAAAAGCTGTATGTATAAGCTGTCGTGACTTCTATAAAACAAGCCCCATCTATCCGAGTGCTTTAAGACCCTGAAATGTGTGAAGGGATGAATGTATTATTATGGCTGCTAAGAGTGTGTATTTTCTGCCCTTCTATATTTCCAGGATTTTGTTGAGGTTATTTTCTTACTGCTGGATGCTGATGGGGTGCTGAACTGGGACGTCTCGGTGAGTTTCCGTGGAGTCAGACTGCTGACTTCCAACACAGACAAGTCCTTTTGGACAGACCTAGAGAAAGGCAGAAAAGGAAAGGAAAAATTAGGGAAAAGCGAGTATAGCAATGTAGAACAGGTGGCACGTTTACCCATATAAGTCTGTCTGAAGGATATTAACAAGGCTTGCGAGAACGAAAAAAACAACAGGAGAAACGTTCAATAACGTCCTCCGTCCAACATACAACTTCCTGTAAAAAAAATATGAGGTGTTACCATAGAAACGGTAACGTATTAGTATTAGGACAAGGCCTATTGATATAAACCTGTCGGAGCTGCTGTTATAGAAAATGACACGACGCCTTCTGACCAATCAGAATCCGGAACACAAAACATTTTCACTTGCACATTAAACAAGCATAAAGAGAGATGATTGGCTGTCAGCGTGTCAAAACGCAGCACTGAGCTCGTCATGTAAATGAACTGAAACACTAAAGAGATTCAGAGCGATATAATACCTTCGGAGAGCTCCGTTATCAGATTTAGACTTAGACCAGAGCATTACTGCATGGTGACAACGCTCACTCGCACGCCACAAACTCTGTTACACTGATGCCTTTATTAAACCGGTCACACGCCATCACCGACGTCCTGAAGCAGCACTGCACATGCTCCTGTGTGGCTTAGCTGGAGAGGTTCATCGAAATTACAGGATTAACGTTCTGAAATATGACCGCGCTGCTTCACATCAGATCAGTTCATGAGGTTCAGCAGAAAATCTGAGTTTTAAACCGGAGTAAATCATATCCTCTATGATATGGACCCTTTTCACATGACATCACGCGACGTCCGTACTGACTCCAAGCAGCGCACGCTTATGTTCTAAACATGATAAAGGATACAAATTCGTCATTGAGTAGTACCTGTTTGATTATAAAGGGAAGCATTTTTGTCCTGTCCCTGCCCAGATTACTTTAACGGAGGAGTTAGCATAACGGTTAGGTTTCTATTTTGCAAACAAAAAGTCTTCAAGTCCTTATTCTTGAGTCCCTTTCTGTAATACAGACTGCAAACTCTTCTTCCGATCGTGTTTCCATATTACTGATGTCAGCTACAGAGTGTGTATTATTAGATAGAAGTCAGTAATGTATTCATGGTTAATGCCGTGAGATTATACATAAGCATAAAACACAAAACAAGCACTTGTTAACACCTGTTAGTAAACTCGCAGTGACACGGGCCGAGAGCGATACATATTTTTCTTGTTGCTGCTAGCTAGCGTACTTCCCCCATCCAAGGCAGATACACGTTAAAGCACTTTACACTGTCTCATTCACCCATTCACACACACACACACACACACACACACACACACTAATAATAGCAGAGCGGTCATGCAAGGTGCTAACTTGCCATCGGGAGCAACTTGGGGTTCAGTGATTTGCCCAAGGACACCACCTACGATTAGTGGACAACCCACACGCTCAGTGCGTGTAAGGTAAAATGGAAGTACGTACACATACATATACGGGCGAAAGTCCTCTAATGTCATTGTGAAAAGAGACTATTAACGAGGAACAAAAGGTCTGCCTAAAGTAAAAAGACTTACACTTTGTTATACAATATCAGCCAGAACATTAAAACCACTGACAGGTGACCTGAACAACATTGGTTATCTCATTACACCAGCACCTGTTGAGGGGTGGGATATATTTATTAGGCAGCAAGTGGAGTCAGTTCTCGAAGTTGATGTGTTGGAAGCAGGAAAAATGGGCAAGTGTACGAATCAGAGAGACGTTTACAAGAGCCAGATAGTGATGGCGAGATGTCTGGGTCAGAGAGTCTCCAAAACTCCAGGTCTTCTCAGGTATTCCCGACATGCCGTGGTCAGTACCTACCAAAAGTGGTCCGAGGAGGACAACTGGTGAACCGGAGACAGGCTCATGGTTGCCCAAGCCCAGTGAAGCACATGATTTCTTTCACCAGGTTAACGCACTCTGCCACACTACAAAAATTGTTCAGGAACGGTTTGAGGAACACGACCAAGAGTTCAAGGTGTTGACTCGTCTCCATGCGAATACTAAACTCGGTAACTAGAAGAGAAACGGAGTTGCTTTTAATAATAAATACAATACAAACACAGTCACGTCCCACCTCACACATCTGGACGGATGTAAAAGGACAGACGTCTTTTTTTTTGGGGGGGGGGGGGGGGGGGGTCGGTCCAGAGAAACTCCACTTCCACAACACATTTTTGAAAGAGCAGAAAACACACAAGCCCAGCTGATGCTGCTTTACGACCCTGACTAATAAATCACTTTGTCTCATGAAAGCCGCGAGCTGTAATTGCAGGGCCGTAAACACGGACTAAATACACCGCCGCGCTCCTGAGATCAAAAAAAAGAAGAAAAAAAGCGGCACAGCTCCACACGCACAGCAGGGTCGCCAACCTGCATTAGCTTAATGCACTACACCATGGAGACTTAACGAACACAAAGGAATTAGCATTGCAGGATGGCAGTGTGGAACTGCTGGCCGACACGCGGGTGTTTAATCTCCAGGCGACTGCTGTGAGGAGGCTGCTGCTGCTGGAAGAAGAAGAAAATAAAAAAAATGGTGCATTATGATTCTTCTCATACTCCTCCGCTCGCCTGTGCATCGGTTATCCGTGTTTGCGCTGAACAGCACGATGTATGGAAACAGGCAGAGGGTAGGAGCTAGTCTTGGGTCGACACGGATTAACGCTAAAACCGCGTAAAAATTGAAAGAGGTCAGGATACAGCTGGTAAAATACAGCTACATGGAGGATTCAAATGGCTGAGAAATCATTAGTCTATAGACAAAATATATAACAAAAACAAATACATTTCAAACCAAAGAATCTTTTCTACCTTCTCAGTACTGTAATTGAATATAGTGTGTACGACAACAATAACACATGTGAAGGGTAAAGCTCATGGATGAACTGTGATGCTCACTTCAGGGAACAGTGTAAAGATTAAAAGGCTGAAAGTTTAAAATGTGTAAAAATTAAACATGTTCGAAACACTGAGGGTCAAAATTAAAGGTTAAAATATTGCTGTTATATTCATTATCCATTCTGGATAAATATCATTTTCCAGTTGGTTGCTAGGGTGCTGCTAAGTGGTTGCTATGCTATTGTAAATGGTTGCTATGCTAAGCCAGCTTTTTGCTAGGTAGTTGCCATCATATTCTAGATGGTTGCTAGCATGTTCCTAGATGGTTGTTGTGCTAATCCAGGTGGTTTCTAGGGTGTTGCTAAGTGGTTGTTATGCTAAACCAGTCGGTTGTTGTTAGGTGGTTGCTATCATATTGCAGTTGGTTGCTAGGGTGTGGCTTGTTCTGTTAACCCAGGTGGTTGCTAGGGTGATTCTAGGCGTTTGCTATGCTAACCCAATAGGGTGTTTCTATGTAATTGCTATCATATTGGACTAGGTGGCTAGGGTGTTGCAAAGTGGTCGTTATGCTAATCCAGCTAGTTGCTAGGGTTTTCTTAAGTGGTTGTGGATCAGTTGGTAGAGCGGGTTGTCCACTAATCGTAGGGTTGGCGGTTCGATTCCCAGCCCACGTGACTCCACATACCGAAGTGCCACTGCGTTCCACGCTACAATTTCACACACGAGCATGTGTTTAAAACGCCGCAAGCGTGAGCCGTTATTCCTCGTCACAGCCCGATTACGCCACATTAACCACCAAATGATTTATTATTCTCCTAAATGACGGCATTTAATAACACCAACATTTCTGTTTCAGATTAGACATAATCTCCAGAACCATCTGCACTATTTTAATTTTTACACCCCCCCCCAGCGCTAAATAATCCCATTACGAACATGCTGTTTCTGTCCGATTTCCATAATAAGCTTAGCGCACATGTGAAGATAACCGAGTGACAACTGCCAGTCACTTTACTGTTAATTGCACACAGCATTTCCTCACCACATAAAAAGACGAGTCCACTAAAGCAAATTCTAATGCAAATGAGGAAATTATCATATTGTAATGTAAATAAATAAACACAATCATAGAGAAGCCAAGACAGCACACGTCAATCAGCGTATACTACAGTATTACAGGTCTGGTCTACATCAAAGGAAAAATAACAATAATCTTGCACAACCTACATGGCATCTGGTATAAACCGAAAGCGGTCCTTTTTCTGACACTTTCAGAAGAGATCGTAGGCACTGGTATCTAGTTAAAAGTACTACTACTACCATAAACAACGAACACACGTTATTAGAGAGCGTGTTGTTGAAAGTATTCGGTGAGGTGTCATTTATACACATCACCAACCTTCATCTGAAATGTACTATAAACTATTGATACCACAGCGCTGCTGAATTCTCGATCCTGATTGGTCAGAAGGTGCAGCTCGGAGGTAGCGTGGCTAAGTACAGCTAAAAGCTCTCATTTATCAACAAACATCACTGCGAAACAATTTCACATATTGAAATGAAATGATTTCACCAATTCAAGTTGTTTTCCACGCAAGTTTTGGCTGCAACAATCACGCAAAAAAAGAAAGGGAGAAAAAGAGTCTCGAGAAAAGTTTAGTGTTTGTTTTTGGTAGCGCTGGAGTGATTAATTTTTCCATTCAAATATTCAAACATTTTAAGAGTGTGTGTGTGTGTGTGTACAAAAGAGTGGGTAGATTGAGGAGTTAGATTAACGAGAGGTGGACGGTCAATACTATCCATCTTACCCCACCTTTTCTCCCCCCCCCCCTTCCTTTCCCTTTTTTTGGGGGGGAATTGTTGGGTGTGGTGTTCTGTTAC
>JAFFST010046230.1:78261-92317 GCA_022414735.1 Noturus placidus | reverse complement strand
AGGGGCTGTTACTAGGGTAAAAATGTTGATTCTGTATTGATATATTTTGTTGTACTTTGAAAAGTGTATGAGAATCAATAAAAAAAATAAAACCAAAAAGAGTGTATAAATGTGCGTGTGTGTATAAAAGTGTGTATATAAGTGTGTGTGCGAGTATAAAAGTGTGTGTGAGAGTATAAAAAGAAAAAAAAGTGAGAGAGAGAGAGAAAGAGAAAGAGAGAGAGAGAGCTAGCTCACCCTCCGAGCCGTCCTTTGTCCTTGCCCCGCTGGCCCACGCGACTGGTGGACTTGATGTAGAGGTGGCGGTGCAGCTCATCGATCAGAACCAGATGAATGTTGAGCTTCTTGCTGTGCAGCTCCAGCCGCAGGTCACTCAGACCCTCCACCTGCAGCAGAGGCCCCTCCAGAGACTTCACCGCCGACACCTGCACACATGCACGCGTGCGCACACACACACACAATGCTGGAATTCACTGCTAAGGGCAAAAAGAAATAAATCAGGGAATGTGTACAACTCAAACAAATGGCTGAGGTAGAACTATTTTAAAGCTTTGATATTTCATGTTATGATATTCCAGGTGGTTGCTAGGGTGTTGCTAGCTGGTTGTTATGATATTCCAGATAGTTACATTTACATTTATTCACTTAGCAGACACTTTTATACAAAGCGACTTACAAATGAGAGACACAAGCAAAACCAAGGAGTTGCTAGGTGGTTGCTATGCTAAGCCAGTTGGGTGTTGCTAGGTGGTTGCTATGATATTCCAGCTGGATGCTAGGATGTGGTTGCTATGTTATAACAGTTGGTTGCAAGGGTGATTCTAGGTGCATGCTATGCTAACCCACTTTAGATGTTGCTAGGTGGTTTCTATCTTATGTGACTAGGTTGCTGCTAGGTGGTTGCTATGTTATCCCAGATGGTTGCTAAGGGGATTCTAGGTAGAGCTATTTATGTCCTAAATCAGGGGTCTCCAATCTTATCCGGAAAGGGCCGGTGTGGGTGCAGGTTTTCATTCCAACCAAACAGGAGCCACACCTGAATCCACCTGTTTAATCAGTTGATCATGGCTTTCAGTAGACTCAGGTGTGGCTTCAGCTTGGTTGGAATGAAAACCTGCACCCACACCGGCCCTTTCCGGATAAGATTGGACACCCCTGCCCTAAATAAACGAGCAATAAAACCTGCCACATGGTGAGTAAAATATAAAATGCTGTGCTTGAATACAAAAAAACTAAAAGATGTCTGTGGTGTGTTTAGAGAAAAATAAATATGTTCTTATAAGAACTGTGTGTAAATGAATACCATTTTATTGTTTATTCAATATTATTCAATCAGTTTTCCCCCTAGAGAGAAGTATAAAATATAAATTTTTATAAATATCAACTTCTTGGACGCCTCATTCAGCTGCACACGTGACACTTTATTTATCCAACCAATAAAAAGTGAAGTCTTCATGTGCATAGGTTTTCAGAGTGCATATTTAAGAGTATCGTAAAAAAATGTATAGAAATGAAATTATGTGCTCAAACTATATGATTCATAGAGATTAATGGAAGAGCAGCACCGGCGCAGTTATATAAAAGCCAATACTCACATTTACATACAACAAAGAGATATATTAGGAAGGCTGTGGACAGTTAGAGAGCCCAGTAATCAGATGAGAAGAGATGTGACTGTTATATGATCTATAAAAGAGAACAAGGCTATAGTTGTGGGGGAAAAAAATAGTTTATCAATATGAAGATAAAACAGTAAGTGGGACGATTCCCTTCAGGCTCCACAATGCACCTGCTGCTCTCAGAGTCAGGAGGAGGAAAGTACATTTAAATCCTGTAATTGAGCTTCATTTCCTTACTCTCCTCACCTCCCCTCCACTCTCCTCTACTCCCCTCACCTCCATTCTCCTCTACTCCCCTCACCTCCACTCCACTCCCCTCTACTCTCCTCACCTCCACTCTCCTCTACCCTCTACTCTCCTCCACTCCACTCTCCTCCCCTCTACTCTCCTCACCTCCACTCTCCTCTACTCTCCTCACCTCCACTCCACTCTCCTCTACTCCCCTCACCTCCATTCTCCTCTACTCCCCTCACCTCCACTCCACTCTCCTCTCCTCTCCTCCACTCTCCTCACCTCCACTCTCCTCTACTCTCCTCACCTCCACGCCACTCTCCTCTACTGCCCTCTACTCTCCTCACCTTCCCCTCCCTCTCCTCCCCTCCCTCTAACTCTCCTCCCCTCCCTCTCACTCTCCTCCCCTCCATCTCCTCCACTCTCCTCACCTCCCCCCACTCCACTCTCCTCACCTCCCCCCACTCCACTCTCCCCATCTCCCCTCCACTCCACTCACCTCCACTCTACTCTCCTCTCCTCCCCTCTACTCTCCTCACCTCCATTCTCCTCTACTCCCCTCTACTCTCCTCACCTCCACTCCCCTCTACTCTCCTCACCTCCACTCCACTCTCCTCCCCTCTACTCTCCTCCCCTCCATTCTCCTCTACTCTCCTCACCTCCACTCCCCTCTACTCTCCTCACCTCCACTCCACTCTCCTCTACTCTCCTCACCTCCACTCCACTCTCCTCTACTCACCTCCACTCCACTCTCCTCTACTCTCCTCACCTCCACTCCATTCTCCTCTGCTCTCCTCACCTCCAATCCACTCTCCTCTACTCCCCTCTACTCTCCTCACCTCCACTCTCCTCTACTCACCTCCACTCTCCTCTCCTCACCTCCACTCTCCTCAACTCTCCTCACCTCCCCTCTACTCTCCTCTACTCCCCTCCACTCTCCTCTCCTCTCCTCCACTCTCCTCTACTCCATTCTCCTCTACTCTCCTCACCTCCACTCCACTCTCCTCTACTCTCCTCACCTCCACTCTACTCTCCTCACCTCCATTCTCCTCTACTCCCCTCTACTCTCCTCACCTCCACTCCACTCTCCTCTACTCCCCTCCACTCTCCTCACCTCCACTCTCCTCTCCTCACCTCCACTCTCCTCTCCTCACCTCCACTCTCCTCACCTCCCCTCTCCTCTCCACTCTCCTCTACTCCCCTCCACTCTCCTCTCCTCACCTCCACTCTCCTCTACCCTCTACTCTCCTCCACTCCACTCTCCTCCCCTCTACTCTCCTCACCTCCATTCTCCTCTACTCTCCTCACCTCCACTCCACTCTCCTCACCTCCACTCCACTCTCCTCTACTCTCCTCACCTCCACTCCACTCCCCTCTACTCTCCTCACCTCCACTCTCCTCTCCTCTACTCCCCTCCACTCTCCTCTCCTCTCCTCCACTCTCCTCACCTCCACTCTCCTCTACTCTCCTCACCTCCACGCCACTCTCCTCTCCTCTCCTCCACTCTCCTCACCTCCACTCTCCTCTACTCTCCTCACCTCCACTCCCCTCTCCTCACCTCCACTCCACTCTCCTCTACTCCCCTCCTCACCTCCACTCCACTCTCCTCTACTCTCCTCACCTCCACTCTACTCTCCTCTACTCTCCTCTCCCCTCCACTCTCCTCTCCCCTCCACTCTACTCCCCTCTCCACTCCCCTCACCTCCGCTCTCCGCAACTCCCCTCCCCACCACTCACTACTCCTTATCTGTCATTCTCTCCCCCTGTATGTCTGTTTCTTTGTCGGTCTCTACCTCTCTTCATCTCCCTCTCCATGCCTGTCTGTCCATCTCTGTCTCCCTGTGTGTCTTTGTGAAGAAATCTGACTTTCTCTACCCGTCTGTCTTTCTCTCCGCCTCGGACTGTCTGTTTCTAAGACACTATCTGTGTTCCTGTCTCTCTCTCTCACATTCGGTCTGTCTGTAGCTCTCTCATTATCACAGTGTCTCTCGTTTCTCCCTCGCTCATTATCTCCTTGTCTCTGGTTCTCCATTGTGGTTACTGTGTGTTTGTGTTAATAATAAATCTCCCGGCAGTAATGGAAGGTTGTATATTATGATGAGGGGTTAATGGTGGACTGATAGCACTCTGGAGAGACATCCTGACATAACTGCACGTCGGCCCTCGTAAGCAGACAGGAAGCATTACACAGGTCAAGTGCATGTGTGCATGTAAACGAGCATGCGTTAGCTGCGAGCTCGGATGATTAACTGCAACGCGCAAACTAACACAATAACGTCACGTGTCTGTTTTATTGCCAGGGCCATTTCTTAACGGGACATGACAGAGGCCGGGCCGTACTGACTCACTGTGTATATTCTCAACTCTGTTACACAGCTCATTCAGAGAGGCAGAACACGTATTACTTTCCCTCGGAGCTGGAGCATCGTGCACACGACAACACACACACACAGTGATGCTTTACACAGGTCTACAAGTTTAAATGATGTCATATTACTCAGTTTTATAAATATTGTGTATTATAACAATCAACCAAGATAGTTATTAAAAGACAGCATCTCTCTCTCTATTTCTCTCTCCCTTTCCCCCGCATCTGACCATCTCCCTCTGTCTGTCCATTTCTTTGTCTCTGTCCATCAGTCAGTCTGTCTGTATGTCCATCCATATTTCTCCTCCCTTTCTCCCCATCTCCCACTGTCTGTGTGTCCATCTGTCTTTGTCCATCTCTCTCTCAGTCTCTCTTCGTCAAACTGATCCCCCCCCATCTCTTTCTATCCATTCATTTGTCTCTCGCTCTGTCCATCAGTCCATTTCGCTATCCGTCTCTTGGGTTCCTCTAGCTCTTGCTCTCTCTGCCCATACCGTCAGTCCATCAATCCATACATCAATCACCTCAGTCTCGGTCTCTCTCTGTCCCTCTCGCTCCCCCCTATCGCCCTCTCTCTGTCCATTTCCTTCTGTCGGTCCATCTCTCTATCTCTGTCCATCCATTCATCTGTCTCTCACTCTGTCCATCTCTCTGTTCCTTTAGCTCTTGCGCTCTCGCTGTCCATACCGTCCGTCTATCCATCCATCCACCCCCTCGGTGTCTGTCTCTCTCGCTATCTGTCTCTCTAGCTCCACCCCCCCCATCTCCCACTGTCTGTCCACCTCTCTCCATCTCGAACTGTCTGTGATTCCCGATCACTCTCTTTCTCTGTCCGTCCATCCATTTGTCTCTCCAACTCTTGCTCTCCATCCAGCTCTCTCATATATACATACACACATTTTTTTTATTTTTATATATATATATAAATAAAAAAAATGTGTGTGTGTGTATAAATATATATATTATATATATATATATATACACACACACACACACACACACACACACACACATTTTTTTTATTTATATATATATGCTGCAGGATTATGGCCAAAATGATAATCCCGATTATTTTGATCGATTAATAATTGATTTTAGTGACAACATTATTATTATTGCACTTTCACATTTATTAAGTTCTCATGCCACAATATAATGCACATGAAGGCATGAGAAAACTTGAGCTGGTCAATTATGACAGAATTTAGGAACATATTGTAGAGCCATGTCAAATTAGTTTAAACTAAATTTAATATTTACAGTTAATTTTACAGACTGTATGCAAAAAAACAACTATTAACCTGTTCCACCTTGTATACAAATACAATAAACATCAGTGTTCACTGTTTGAAGTCTGCTCCTCTTAAATATACTTAAAGCTACACTATTAGACATGTTCCACTGTCATGGTTCTGGGCTGGAGTCAGATCTCGGACTGCTCTGTGTATATTGTGTATGTATCTGAATAATCTCATATAGGATGTGATTGGGTGAGTTCATTTACCCGCCAGATGCAAAGCGCTTTAGTGTAATGGTGTTCATTACTGATGCTCCGATCAGGATTTTTACAGACGATACTGATCCAGATACCAATCTTTTTTTTTGTTTAAACAGCGGAGTTTTAGCTGAGGACAAACTTTAAATGTTAATATCGCTGTCGATCATGTTCAGTTAAAATCGTAATCAATATTCGATTAATTGTGCAGCCATAAATTTTTTCACATATATATATTTACATTTACATTTATTCATTTAGCAGACGCTTTTATCCAAAGCGACTTACAAATGAGAGCACACTCACAGACCAAAGGTGCTAGCTTGCCATCGGGGGCAACTTAGGGTTCAGTGTCTTGCCCAAGGACACTTCGGCATGGGATCACCCGGGCCGGGATTCGAACCACCAACCCTACGATTAGTGGACAACCCGCTCTACCGACTGAGCCACAGCCGCGCATATATATACACACATACCATACATATACACACACACAAAATCAGGCTTGACTGAAAGCACACTGTCCTAAAGCCAAGACGATGCATATCTGAGTAAATGAGTGACCTGCATCAGGGGATCTCTGGGGATCACACTGGGGATCTCTGAGGGAATGTCAGAGACAGAATGGATTTACAGCTACGTTTCAGCAACCTGAGGCACGAGGAGTTGTTTTCGTTACGCTATTACAAAGCCACACACCTTGGGTGCAGTAATGGACTCGAGCAGCCCTGCCATTGCTGGTTTGAATCCAAAAAAACCTTCAAACATGTCCCTCAAAAAATGTCTCCCCAGCGAGGAACAACACTTGTTTAGATAAACAGAAAGGGATCAGAAAGAAAGCGACAACAACATACAGAGCTAAGTGTAAAAGTTTGTACCTTCCATGTTTAATGAGCACCATAATGTACAGTCGTGGGGCTTTTCTGGGTCCTGCAACAGGACAGGATTTCAAATTGTACCGCAAAAATCAACAGACCATTGCCATGTCCAGACTTGATCTGAAGGAGGCAAAGTATGACGTGTGGCAGAGGTTTTGAATGATACATCAAGAAAACGTTCTAGAAATGCCTGGAGGAATGTCTTGGTGGTTTTCACGCAGAATATTTATTAATGAAACGATCGAAACACTCCTCAGGCCATACTTAAGACATGTGGAGGCAGTTATTAAGGCAAAACATAATACACTACGTCCTGTAAGTATTTACTATACCGTGCAGTGCTGAATTCTCGATTCTGATTGGTCACTGCTTAATTTTCCACAAGAGTAGCTCCAACGCTTTATACCAATACGCCATCATTCCTATAGTAACGGCACATTCGCAAGGACTTGCGTTATAGTAACGTAAATAATTTGTTTCAAGGATGTTCTGCAACATTAAATATGTGTTTTATTCTTTATTTATTTGGCCATTTATGTCAATATGATGAAATAAAATCTCGTAGTGTATTCCCACCCAACATCCAGCATACCCAGTATAAGATCCAATAAATTAATTCATGTTTCTGCATTCAACTGCATGTAAAATGCAGCTCTCTCTCTCTCATATACATCATCTTTATCACAAAATCAGGACTGTTCTGACGAATGATAGCTGCTGAATTCCTGTCTCTGTGTGAAACAGCGCTGGAAATCTAAAAAGCCTTGGCTTTGACGTTCTCACCCACTGAGAGACTAAATGAAAAACATCAAGGTGTCACGACTTCTGTGGAGTACCAGCAGTTCTGCTCCTGCCTCGTTAGAAATGTCAGAAAACGTTCAGGATCCAAAATTACGTCACTCGCGACTGATCCTGGGCGATACATCGGTGTAGTATTGATATTGTGATAAATTACATCACGATACATGTTCCTGAGATATTGTTGGTATGGTGTTATGAGATTTGTGTCGCATACAGACTCACCAGCATGTCCGTGGCATGCAGATAGTGTTTGCTCGCCATGCAGGCCTCCAGTTTCTGAGGAACCTGCTTGATGTTCTCGATCTCATCCAGCAGCTCGAGGACGTGTTTGTGCTCGATGCCCTCGATCCACAGCTTCCTCAACTCGTCCCGCTTACAGTGGAGCAGCATCTTACATGACAGCAGGTTCTCCTTGACCTGAGAGAGGCAATGGAAAACAGAGCAACATCATTCTAACAAGTCCAGGAGATGTTAAGCTCATGGAGGTCCTGTTCTAGATGAGACACTTACTGTAGCTACGAATTTCTCTGATGAATTTTAAGGAATCCCACTTTATGATACAATATCAGTGCTCAGAGTATCAGCCAATAACTTCAACGAGACGCTTTGTTACGCATTTGGTTCGGAGGAGCGATACTTGTGCACGGATAAAGAAAAGACGTCTTGTTTGGAAAGCTGATGGCGTGAAACAAATTCATAGTGAAGAGTGTGTGGGGAAAAAAAAAAAAAACGCTGTAGGCCTTTCACAGATCATTTGTCTGACGTAGAAACTGTCGTGTAATATTTCCATGTATTTTCCTGTAAACCCCGTCTGATTGGTCTAACCTCTATTCACTGAAGATATAAAATGACAACACCACCTTCTTACATAGTGACAAACCGCTAAACCACTAAAGAAAACAAGCTTCAGAGCTACAGCCCCCGGACGCCCAGGCCAGGCCACGCCCTTGTACCGACGGTCAATCATTCCAGATTCATGAGTCAGAATAATATTTTTTTCATATTCCTCAGCAACATCTCGTCACTGTGAACACTGAAGTCAAAATGCAGCACTCCGACACATCACATGTAAATGTTAGCATAGTGTGACAGCAGCCTCCATTCTGAGTGCTGACACATACCACTAAATGCTCTGTTCTGTACACACACACACACACACACACACACACACACACACAAACGATTCCCGAGTTTACTCGACTTTCACAATGTCGGAATTCAAACAGCAGCACTCTCGTGCTCATTTGCATATTTTGCATATTTATGAACACAACGTCCTCCACGTAAACACTGTTCACAAGTACCGCAAGTCAGCTCGATCTGTAAATCCCGAATGAAGAAGGGATTGTGTTTTCCCACGACGGCTCTCATCACGCTCGTTAGCGGGCAGCGAACAGCAAACAGACTCAGCCCGATGCTTTCGTCTGATTTCTCTAGAGGAGAGGTAGAGTGTGTGTGTGTGTTCGTGTCGTCTGATGAGAAGACAGATGTGAAGCCCTGAAAAACTGAGCTGCAGCAGCGGTGTTACAGTCAAGAAGAGAAAGTGTAAGAGAAGTATAAAAACTGTTGATATTTTTATTAAATGATTATTATTTCCCTCACTGCAGCACTTTTCCTTTTAAACAGCTCATCTAAGCGAACTCAAATAAACCACTCTTTACAACCGTGTTGGGCTGAAAAGCAGTGAGCATTGAACTTTATCCAAGCCCCCAACCCCCAACTCTTAAAACAGTGAGACTCAGACTCCTGTCTTCATCTGACCGGAGATGAACCTGACGCATTCTCGTGCCGTTGTAGCTCGTCCACCTCGAGCGTGCTCAGTACGGCTCCACGGAGTGATTATTCGGTCAGCTCGAACCAGTCTGTCCATTCTCCTCTCACCATTCTGCGTACACTCCCAGTAGATTATCCAAGTGTGTGTGTGTGTGTGTGTGTTTGACCTGTTTAATCTTGTTGCGTGAGCTGGTGATCCTCTCTGTGATGCTCTGGTAGGTGCGGATGGCCGTGGTGAGCTCTGTGTAGTGCTGGACGATGAGCTCGTCCAGATCACGGTCGCATTTCTCGTAGGCCTCCTCCAGACGACTCTTCTCGGTCTCCCGGTCCTGCACATCGTTGCTGCTCGACAGAGTCCTGTACGACACAATGCAAATATAGATTTGCTTTAAAGTTTTACGATATTTGTACTGGGGCTGCACTGGAATACACCGTTAAGCACAAATTGTTTATTTTTATTTCACGTGCAGCATTTAGCAGACGCTCTTATCCAAGGCGGCTTACAGTATAGAAGAGCTTTGAAATCTCAAGCAAAAACGATGCTAGTTCACTAGGTCATGCTAGTTCATTATGTCTGTCTGCGCAGAGTCATAAACCGTAAACAAATATCTCAGAATTAGCACTCAATTATTATTATTGTTAAAGATAATTATTGGCACAGAAGTGAGACAAAATAACTTCCATTTCTGCCTTTAAGACTTTACCCTGATTGCTCATTTCATGCTCATAACTGTCTGTACACATGACCTTTTATAGAGTTCTGTGGGCGTCGCTACATGCAAATGAGCAGTGCATGTTACATGTGATCAACATGCGCATGCTAGTACAACAATCAGTACGTTTACCTGGACAACAATAATCCGATATTAACCTGATTGAAACGATACTCAGATTAAGAAACTAGCATGTAAACAGAGATTATTGATGACTTTAATCAGATTAAACTCATACTCAGAGTAAACGCAAATGGAATTAAGATGTGTGGAGTATCACGTCGCATTATCGACGTGTATTAGAGACATGTACACTCCTTAAATCACATTATTAACATCGTGTGGGAGTTTTCACCGCATTTTCCGACAGGACATGATCACACACGGCAGCGCTCAACCGTTTGACGGCAAACAAGAGAACACGGCTGCGTCCCAAACCGCGAACTTACCTACTATATAGTAGGAGAAATACATGTATCTCGTCTACTATATAATAGGAAAGCACGCGGATTAAGACGCAGCCCACGGCTTCAATCAGTCGTCTATTTGCACGTACAGCACGGCAAAAAATTAACTGCACTTGAAGCGTTCGTAAAATAAAAAAATAAAAAACACCCAAAACTGTATACGGTACCATAACGAAGACCAACTGTATGTCAATACATGAAAATCTGGAGCAAACGTCAGATGGCGTGGCGTGGTGACTCAATGACATTCGCCATTAATCGATCTATAATCTATAACATGAAAGGAATATTCTGAAAGCGACTCATGTAAACACCTTAATCAGAATATCATATGTCGTATTCAGAATAAGGTCATGTAAAAGTTCATGTAAACGTAGCCAGTACCCAGCATTTCTAAAACTTTTATTCTGAAGTTTTGCTTTTATTAAAAGATTGATGAACGAGACTCATTCTGCGGCAATATGGTGTATTCGCGAGAGACTAAATTCCCTAAGATACAACGGTAATAATTTAATTACCCCACTTTCCCATCCATCCATCCATCCATCCATCTTCAACCGCTTACTCCTTCTCAGGATCACGGGGAACCTGGAGTCTATCCCAGGAGGCATCGGGCACAAGGTGGGGTACACCCTGGACAGAGTGCCAGTCCATCGCAGGGCACAATCACTTACACACTCACATTCATACACTACGGACACTTTAGACACGCCAATCAGCCCACCATGCATGTCTTTGGACTGGGGGAGGAAACCGGAGTACCCGGAGGAAACCCCCGACACACGGGGAGAACATGCAAACTCCGCACACACATGGCCCTGGCGGGACTCGAACCCTGGACCCATGTACAACTAATCCCATCCGAATAGAGCAACCTGTGTACTAAAGAACCAGTATTGGAGGGATTTCTTCCGTTTATAATTACTTTTTAACAATTCTGCAAGAGGTTTGAGCATCACTGTTGAATAATTTAAGTCAATTCAACAGCCTTAACATTTCAGACAAGTCATAGTGGCACAAACTGGCGCTCAGGCCATAAAAACATCAAGAGAAAGCAATTAAAAGAGGAAACCCGTACAGAAGTGATGTCTGGGCTGATCATTTACAGACAATTGTCAATAAACACAACTTGCTAATGTACTCGAGTACGTTTTAACAGTGTTAGCTGTATCATTTCTTACTTTCTGACCACCACGTTTTTATATAGAAAACTATAATATGTATAATGCGGAGTTGTTGAAACAGATATAGCAGTAAACACTTAGCACAGGATGTAGCGACGCCTAGCTAGCTAGCTAGCTGACAGGCTAATGTTTTGGTCACGGTTTTACCTTTTCTGAGAGTTCGTCTTTAAAAATAAACGAGGACAAGACCTCGGATATGATATAATATTTAACACTGTGTTTTACCTTATAACAGAGATTAATAAACTGGAAGGGTCCTTGCTTTTGGACACTGCAGTCCTGTATCTCCCGGTGTCAGCTGCCATTTTTCCGCTTTTACACCCAAACAGTGTCAACTGAGCCAAGGAAAAATCAGCCAATCAGGAGCCGTCGTCCGGCAAAAATCAGAGATGAGAGCCAATGAGAAACGGGTTTCGGTTTCCGGTTGCAATTGCAATGGTTTCATGGGAAGAGTAGTATTTAGCATGGAGATGTTTTCAACTGCTTGTTAGCTCCTAAAGCTAACTAAAGCTATATTTCAGCAGTCGTGGATTGCTGAAATATAATAATAATAATAATAATAATAATAAAGGAACAGTTACATTACATTTATTCATTTAGCAGACACTTTTATCCAAAGCGACTTACAAATGAGAGCACACTCACACACCAATGGTAGCAGAGCTGCCATGCAAGGTGCTAGCTTGCCATCGGGGGAAACTTAGGGTTCAGTGTCTTGCCCAAGGACACTTCGGCATGGGATCACCCGGGCCGGGATTCGAACCACCAACCCCACGATTAGTGGATAACCCGCTCTACTGACTGAGCCACTGCCGCCCAACAGTTGTAATAGTCACTAAAAAAATTTGATCATGCCATGTTGTGCATCCACACAAATTAAACTGTAAACAATTGTTGCTAAAATAGATCAACAGAGTAACATTTAATCTTCCTAAATTACTCAATATGAATGAAAATGACATAAAGCAAATGCTCTCCATCCAACCTCACTGAGCTCGAGCTGTTTTGCAAGGAGGAATGGGCAAAAATTTCAGTCTCTCGATGTGCAAATCTGATAGAGACATACCACAAGCGACTTACAGCTGTAATCACAGCAAAAGGTGGCGCTACAAAGTATTAACTTAAGGGGGCTGAATAATTTAGCACGCCCAATTTTTCAGTTTTTTATTTGTTGAAAAAGTTTGAAATATCCAATAAATTTGGTTCCACTTCATGATTGTGTCCCACCTGTTGTTGATTCTTCACAAAAAATTACAGTTTTATATCTTTATGTTTGAGGCCTGAAACGTGGCAAAAGGTCGAACAGTTCAAGGGGGCCGAATACTTTCGCAAGGCACTGTATATATCCGAGGACATAAAGCACATATTAAGCCAAGTGACAATTATGCACTCCAATTAGACGTACCATCATGTATCTGACCATGATATTGAAATCACACCCTCTGGTTTCCCATTGATTTGCACAGGCTATGATTTCAGCTCTGTTCTTGTTAAATTGTTATTAAGCCCTGTGACAATGTTCAGAAGTTCAGTGTTTTGGAAAGAGGTGCACGATTATTTCTTAAAGATATCACAAGTCCAGCTTAACCTTCCCCAGTTTGTATATTCTTGGTGATCCCAGCCTTTAAATCATATTAGCAAAGCTGAATGACAGTACAGTGAATACAGAGCTGCATCATGCTGGGAAGACTTATCAGTGTGAAAGGCTGGAAGTCCCTTGGAAAGCCTTCAACTTACAGGATGAGTTGCCCTCAGATTTAGGGTGCGTCAGCCGATAAAAGACTATACTTTACTTTGCATGAGAAACAGATATCTACTACTCTAGATGTGGGGAAATTTCATGGTTTTTGCTATTTGCAGCAAGTTGTAATTTTTTTTGTTAAGCTTATGGGTTTTGTTAAGCTTATGCAATGGATAATTGTTATTAATAACATTATTATGTAAAAGTAATGTGCATTTCTTTGTTTATTTCCATATAATAAACAACTTTAGTGTAGTGTCGGATCACGACAAAACCAGGTGAGAACCCGCCGTGCTATAATACCATGCAACACAAAGTTATTTATTTCTAAGAATAAATTGTTTCAGATTTTGTAACAACCAAGAAACTACTAAAAAGAATCTACCGGTTTAGAAATATCTATATAATTTAACCACCATTAAAAATGCCAGAAAATGCCACTAATATTATCTAACTTAGCTAGTTGACAAATTAATAACAAAAGTTGTTTTCTCAAGATAGCTACTTGTTTTTCTAAGATGTTGAAAAGCATTGTTAGTTGCTGTGGTTTTTCCCAGTCTTCCACACAAAAAAGGTTTATTCATCCTGAATCAACAAGTAACAAACCTTTATTTCACGTAAACCAAGCACAAATATATATACAGTGGTGTGAAAAAGTGTTTGCCCCCTTCCTCATTTTCTGTTCCTTTGCATGTTTGTCACACTTAAGTGTTTCGGAACATCAAACCAATTTAAACAATAGTCAAGGACAACACAAGTAAACACAAAATGCAATTTGTAAATGAA
>JAFFST010046230.1:15511-40408 GCA_022414735.1 Noturus placidus | reverse complement strand
ACATACACACACACACATATACATATATAAACACATACATACATATATATATACACACACACACACACACGCAGTTGTGCCCTAAAGTTTGCATACCCTTTGCAGGATCTGCTAAAGTATTCAGTACTGTTAAGAAAATAAGAGCGATCATAAAAATCCCATGTTTGTTATTATTTATTTCAGTCCTGAAAAAGATATTTCACATAACAGATGTTTATATATAGTCCACACGACAAGATAATAGCTGAATTTATAAAAACAATTATCCCGTGTGTCGTTACCAGGACGATCCACGACATGATGTGTTTATGTTTTGTGAGTTCTTCATGAGTCCCTTGTTTGTCCTGAGCACTTAACCCACTCACTGTTCTTCAGAAAAATCCTCCAGGTCCTGCCCATTCTTTACTTTTCCAGCATCTTCTGCATATTTGAGACCATTGCAGCATAGTTTATATGATGTTGAGATCCATCTTTTCACACGGAGGACGTCTGAGGGACTCGTACACGACTATTACAAAAGGTGCACACACACTGATTCTCAAGAAGGCAACTCGATACATTAAGGGTCAATTAAGAGCCATTAAGATAGTTACACGCCTCCCAGAAGACAAAATAATAACAATCTACACCGATCATCCTGTCCCTGGCTTATTCAGGAACGTACTAAATAAAAAACTACATGGGATTTTTTTATGACCGCTCTTTTTTTGTTAACAGGATTAAGATTTCGCAGATTCTGCTACGGGTATGCAAACTTTTTGGCACAACTGTATACATATACATTCATGCAATATCCACATGGAATAAATGACCTTGTACAGCTTCCACTAGATTTGCAACATCATATCAGGAATTTATAATGCTGACCTCCTGACCATTTACTTGTTGGAGAAAGTTAAACATGCTTTTATACTTTCATCTCGTCTAGACTTACTATAGCGCCTTGTATTTAGGTGTCCTGTCCATTACGGGATCAGGTTGAAGATGATTTTATTTGGGTTTTAAAGCTCTTCTCTTCGCAGACTTCACGTGCCACGTCACTGATAAAACTCGCTCAGGTCTACTTCTTTTGTCTGTTCCACGATCGCAGGTAATATTCTAGCGTGACTATCGCAGTCGATGGACCGAATCGAGGCTGCTCATTAGCTTTATGATTTTTAACTCTAAACTTTTTTAATATTATTACTATTTAAGGCAAGACACCACAGGAAGAAATGACAATTTATTGTTTATGACGAATCAATCAATCAGAATTCATGATTAAATTGTGTCTATCATTGTCTTGTCTTAGACTGTACTATAAAATTATTAAAGCGCAACCAAGTCTGAGAAACAGGGGGACAATTGATAGTACTAATAGGGGACTAATAGATATTAGTGTTTTTTGCAAGCACAGCCTAGAGCTTGATGGGAAAAAATGGCTGACGCTACAGCACACTGTAACCATAACGACACGACCCACCCACTGTACTAACAAGGGGGGGAAAATCCCAACAGCTGCCGTGCTTCACATACAATTATCTTTATAAAACAGTTTCATCTTAACCTGTAATATATCTCCGAGTACCATTATTAAACAAAAGTGGACTCAACCAGAGCATTCTGGGCAATATGATCATTTACCACGATATTTCCTTACTCAAATATCATGATAAATGATATCGCCCACATTTATTTTCAGATAATCACCCGCCGCTAAACACGACATAAAATGTATATATCGCCGCGCTTTCTACAACTTTAAAAAAAGTCTTTAAGCTTCCCGTCCACTTCGCGATCACGTCACGTCACGCATTATATCCCTGTAAAGCTTGTGATTTTAAGTGTCATGATGATATACACCTCAATTTCCATTCCAATTTTAATCTGAAACGGTATAAAACTATTTTTTTTAATAACAGTGAATTTTATTTATTTTATTTATTAAACAAAGAGGAAACATTCTGCGAAAAAAAGAGGAAACATGTTTCTGCGAAAAAAAAAACCTCTCGAGTATGTCACGTCTTCACGTCGAAATAAAGTCTACCGCCGTAAAAAAAAATCGAGTTTTCTTTTTATTCTGTATGCAAATGTGCGCATATTTAATTAGATTAGAAACCTTTGCATAAAAAGAAAGTCAATAAGAAATATTTTCCATTGTTTTTAAAAAAGATTACACTGTTCTCTTGTAGCGTCTCGCCTTCAAGGCAATGTCTGTGCCGTCTTCTTTTTGGTCTTGTTGCAATTGTTTGTACAGAACTTTGGTTTAAATGCATGTTTATCAATAAATTGACTTACTACTGGTTTACTTTCAAATTTGCAAATGCGAGGACGCTCCCTAAAACTTCTCTAATAAATAAATAAGTAAATAAAGTCGCTCATCTTGAATGAGGACAAAAAGCTAATGCCCATGGCTGTATCAGAAACCACAAAGATGAACATCAGCGCACGATTAGTATGCGGAGACGATTGGATTGAGACGTTACAGTGGACCCGAGTGCGTATGAGACGGTTTATGAGCGATCTGTTTGACTCTAGACGCGGCGTAGCAGTGCTGAAAGAGATGTCGGAGAATACAGAGTGTGTCTGGACCTAATCACAAGCACAGGATGTGGAGGAACGAGAGTGGCTCGTTGGTCTGATTGCTGGGGCTGTGACTTTGACCTCGAAAACACACAAACATAAGCCAATCCTAAGCCCACATCTCTATCTCTGCTCATCTTATATACAAAACACACAAGTGGATCTGGAGGACACTGTGCAATTTGAGTCCTCTCCTTCTGTCCTTGATTAAGAAGCGATTAGGACAGACGCTGATTTTGATTTCGAACACACTGTGAGGTCCTCCATCAAACCCAATGAGAGCCCCCACTCTTCTTTTTCCTTAAAAAGTGATTAGCGCTAGCTTGTGCATTGGGTTCAAACCCAAAAAACCCAGCTTAGCTGGCAATCCACAGCGACAGGAGGCAGAGCCGAGTTCTCACTGATACATGTTTACCTATTTATACGGTTTTATCCTCTTCCGATACTGTATTTTTGGAATATTCTGCTTTTAATACATGTTTAAATGAGACTTTGCATTGGGTATGCTTGTATTATTATCATTTTTTTAATGCAAGGCTAACCGTCTATCCATCCATCTGCTCTACCGCTTATCCTACAGAGTGCTATAGGTATTAAACACTGATCCTTGTGGTTAAACCGGACTGGTTTAACCACTCCTGAGTAAATTATTAACTGGTTGAAGGTGTAAACAAGAAAGGAAAAAGTTGCCACAGTGTTAAGGGCGGCTGTGGCTCAGGTGGTAGAGCGGGTTGTCCACTAATCACTAATCGTAGGGTTGGTGGTTCGAATCCCGGCCCGGGTGATCCCATGCCGAAGTGTCCTTGGGCAAGACACTGAACCCTAAGTTGCCCCTGATAGCAAGCTAGCACCTTGCATGGAAGCTCTGCTACCATTGGTGTGTGAGTGTGCTCTCATTTGTAAGTCGCTATGAATAAATGTAAATGTTAACATTTTTGCGGGTTATGACTACGTCATAGGTCACATGACAACGCCAACTGTAGCGGATTTAGTACGTCCGGATAGTATTCGTACTACATACTTACACTGATCAGTGCGTATCGCATCGACGGCCGAGCAGTATGTACTGAATCAAATGCAGTAGGTACGGATCACAGCACGGTAAGAGAGATGACATTCAGAGACCGATTAGCCAGTAGTGAGCACCTCTGAGCTCATGTAAGTGGAAAAGTTGGGGTTTTGTAGCTCTGGGTAGTACGTGCTGGCGGTCATGCTCCATGGTTGGTAGTGGTCATACCATAGGGGAGAGCTGGGTAGTGGTTGGGATTCAGGTCATGTGACATCATCGAATAACATGCGTCGAAAAGGAGTACAGCTAAAAAGGTCTCGTTTATTAACAAACATCCCTGCGAAAACATCCCAGCACTCGTTACCAAAGAAACGCCAAACGATGTTTCCATGACCACCGCATCCAGGGTTTCTACAACTGAGTAAACATCATACATCGGTGTCTTAGGAAGCATGGTGGAGTTACTACACACGTCCACGTGCAGTAGCTGCTTTAGGAGCTTGTAAGTAGCTCACAGACGTACTTCTGTACTCGCTAGGCAGAAACTCCAGCCTTATTATTATTATTGTGCTGCCTTCTGGAGAAAGCATTGATCAGGCCGAGACGCAGAATTAACGAGCATCTCCGTGGCCAGCTCCGACTACCATCAAAGTAGACGGGGTGTGTTTTTCTTTCTTTTCGCCGGTGTGTATCGCCGATACTCACACGGAAACTGTACAACAATACACAAAGCAACGAGAGGAAGAAGAAACTTTAGAGAAGCTAAATTGAGAGATCATTTTTACAGCTGGTATTGAAAGAACATGCGATAAATAAATAAATAAATAGATAGATATTGTTTTAAAGGCAATTTGGAGGCCCGGGCCGATCCGCGTGCTGTCTCTGCGCACTGATGACCTGTCAGACACAGGCTTGTGATAAACGAGTGGCCTGAATTGAAAGAGACGTGTAATATATATCAGGCTTTTGTATTCTCTCACATGCACATATACACATTGTGTATTGTGTGTGTGTGTGTGTGTCTCTTTACACTATCCTCGATCTATTCCCTTCCGTGTATATTTCTCTCTTCGTCACTTGCTCACCTTGAAGGCAAAGAGGAACAAAAAAAAAAAAAACCAAGTCAAGAAAGAGGCCTGAGAGAGGAACGGCAATCATAACCGCAACTCTCCTGCTGACATGAAAGCCCAAACAGATCACCACGTGTTGATGAATAATTAAAAATAAGTGAGCAATGCTGTTCTGCTACATCACTTCGCAGAAACAAGATTAAACTCCTGTCTGCATTCCCTCGCCTCCGGTGAGAAGACGTGTAAACACCGTATTGTCTGGAAGTGCCGCGCGTCTCACAATGAATTCACTTTTTTTAAAAAGAAGGAGGATTCAGACAAACGTGCGAAACCAGCAGCAATCAAACGCTTCATTCATCACCATCCTCCTGCTCCTGTGCTGTTTGTTTTAATGTATTCTCCTGCACTCAAGGCCTGGGACGTTTAGCACGTTTATCTTACGAAGCCAGATCCATAAATCCATAGGGGTTAAAAAAAAAAAAAAAAACACCAAGTCGGGTCCGGCTCGCCGGGTTCCCCTCTGTCTCTCTGAGACGAGACGGTGAGCTGCTGACACGCCACTCTGTGTATTGAACAAGGATCTATAGATGATTTATGAAGCAGGAGGAGATCAATAATGTTTGTCACTGTGTGTGTGGTGGAGGGGGGAGAAACCGACAGAGAGAGAGAGAGGGGGAAGCAAGACAGAGAAAAGGAGAGAAGAGAGAGAGAGAAAATGAAATGAGAAGAGAGAGAGAGAGAAAAGGAGAGAAGGGAGAAGAGAGACAAAAGGAGAGGGGAGAAGAGAAAGCCGGGGGAAGAGGAAGAAACAGGAGAAAGACAGGAAGAGAGAAAGAGAGGCGGAGAGAGAAGAAGAGAAAGAAGGAAAGAGAGAAAGATGAGGAAAGAGGAGAAGAGAGAAAGAGAGGAGAAGAGAAAGAGGGGGAGAGAGAAAGAAATGAGGAGAGAGGAGAAGAGAATGAGAAGGAGAGAGAGAAAGAAAGGAGGAGAGAGGAGAAGAGAAAGAAAGAGAGAGGGAAGGAGAAAGACAGGAGAGGAAGAGAGAGAGATTAAATAAATAATCAAAGCCATCTGTGATCACAAGAATGCCAGTGAAATCTAGTTGAAATTGAAAAGTTTATTTTAAAAAAAGTCTTTGTTTATAAAATGAATCAACACAGCAGTACTGTTACTGGCAGTCTGCAATCGCACACACATACAGTGATGCATAACGTGTGTTGCAGAAATGTCATGATAAAAAAACCAGGTTGAAAGAAGAGCTCCGCTCTGGCGAAGACCTAGATGACTTATTACTGACTGGTTTAAGATTTAAAGCGGCTGTAAGCCATTTTAACAGTTCATGCTAGCTTGCGCCAGATTGAAGTCCATCTCTACTGCAGTGTCACACCTCCATTTAAACGAACACTGAAACGATCGAAGAAAAGACAGAAGAGTACAGCAGCAGCGCTCTCCTTCCACATTCGATTCCAGGTCAAGAAACTTGCTCTCACGAACACAAGTCTACCGTGTACGTGATAAACGTGACGATGTGGCTAATATCCAGTCTAACTCGGCGAGACCACGGCATTTCACTCACATCCAAATGTTCCTAAAAAAAAAATAAATAAATAAATAAATAAATAAATAAACTTACAGCCGCTTTAACTGTTAATCCCATCAGACTGCATACATCTTAATCACGAGTACTGTGAAACGGACCAGAAAACGCCTATCTAATTATTACTTGGTCTTCTAGGTCAGTATTTAATTCATTCCCCAGATATTAACGTAACTGTAGCTTTCAACCTTAAAGCACGTTTGTGGGTAACCTTGAGGATATTCTACACTAGAGCAACACAGCATGCAATTAATAACGAGACTCAGACTGCTGCTTTAAGAAAGGCTCCTTCAGCACTTTCACACATGCACCACCACAACTAATATCAGACCCCACTTAAAACGGGTCATACGGAGCCGAGAAAAAACCCACACACGGTCTCTGGAGAGGAGGCCTGCCATGTAGCGCTGTGTGTGTGTGTTTGTGTGTGTGTGTGTATTTTATAGGACAAATGGTTGCAGGTGAAGGGCTGTGAACTCCTCCCTCAGTGTTACTCAGCAGGAGAGAGCAGCAGGAGGATGACGCATTTAAGGACAAAAATGAATATGAGATGAACAAAATAAAAGTCTACGCTCATTCTGTAAAAACTTAACCTAGGCGATATATAAATATAATATCGTGATAAATGATTACGCAATACATTTTTCTGAGATATCGTCGGTATGGTGTGCTTTTTTTAAATAATCGCAAATTAAACGGTACTGAATGGATGCTGGTGATTCAACTTAATAGTCTTCGTCTTTGTAGACATTAAAGAAAAGTATCGACAAACAGTTATTTGTCTGTTTATTTGACTAGTTTGCAGACCGTTTGTTCGTTTGCTAAACTAATTATATATATAGATATATACACACACACACACACACACACACACATACATATATATATATATATATATACACACACACACACAAACACACACATATATATATACACATACATATACACATATACACACACATATATACACATATACACACACACACACACATATATATATATACACATATATACACATATACACATATATATATATATATACACACACACACACACACACACACATACACCCACTTTGGAGTGGCCTAGCCAAAGTCCTGACCTGAATCCTATTGAGATGTTGTGGTATGACCTTAAAAAGGCCGTTCATGCTCGAAAACCCTCTAATGTAACTGAATTAGGACAATTCTGCAAAGATGAGTGGGCCAAAATTCCTCCAGGACGCTGTAAAAGCCTCATTGCACGTTATCGCAAACGCTTGGTTGCAGTTGTTGCTGCTAAGGGTGGCCCAACCAGTTATTAGGTTTAGGGGCAATCACTTTTTCACACAGGGCCATGATGGTTTGGATTTTTTTTCACCTTTAATAATAAACATCTTCATTTACAAATTGCATTTTGTGTTTACTTGTGTTGTCCTTGACTATTGTTTAAATTGGTTTGATGTTCCGAAACACTTAAGTGTAAAAATTTCAGTCTCTCGATGTGCAAATCGGATAGAGACATACCCCAAGCGACTTACAGCTGTAATCACAGCAAAAGGTGGCGCTACAAAGTATTAACTTAAGGGGGCTGAATAATTTTGCACGCCCAATTTTTCAGTTTTTTATTTGTTGAAAAAGTTTGAAATATCCAATAAATTTCATTCCACTTCATGATTGTGTCCCACCTGTTATTGATTCTTCACAAAAAATTACATTTTTCTATCTTTATGTTTGAGGCCTGAAACGTGGCAAAAGGTCGAACAGTTTAAGAGGGCTGAATACTTTCCCAAGGCACTGTGTATATGTATATATATATATATATATATCTATATATCTATCGTGATGCACATCGCGAATCATTGAAATGTCGTGTGAGGAAAAGTATCGTGATGTGATCGTGATTTTCGTCATAATCGCCCAGCCCTAGAAACAACGCACCAAAACATACACGATTAATTCTTTATAAGAATTCAAAGTCTGTCGCTC
This sequence comes from Noturus placidus, assembly GCA_022414735.1. Taxonomy (NCBI): domain Eukaryota; kingdom Metazoa; phylum Chordata; class Actinopteri; order Siluriformes; family Ictaluridae; genus Noturus; species Noturus placidus. Next base: position 32,203 of record JAFFST010046230.1, on the reverse strand, counting down.
TTTATCATTATATCAGTGGCATAAAATTTCTGGGACGATATACCATCCGACAAATGTGGTATGCTTAAACGTCATCGATTATGGAGCAGTTCTAGATTATCCCCTAGTACCCTGACCATGGGGTGGTGAAAAAAAAGCACTGTAGCTCGTACCCGTTCCTCCAGTTTGTTCAGTTGCTCTCGGTAGAAGGCGTCCTGCTTCCTCAGCTGCTGGTCTCTCTCCTCCAACTGCTTAGCCTGAAGGAAACATACAAAAGAAACATGTACAAAGTATACAAAATAAAATAAAAAAATAAAAATTTAACATAACCCTGTTTCAGCGGTGTAGATCAAAACTTTAAAGGCTCCAGCAACAGGACGGACTAAAAAGGCCTTTAGGATGCTAGACAGATCCATTATAATAACATAAATATGCATTAGATACTACGTGAAGAGTCTGGACGTCTACGTCCTGCACTCGGATCCTAGCAAGGGCATCGGTTCATGACAGGTCTTTATCAGGGTGTCATCAGTGTGTGTGCAGACTCTGTGCTGAAAAGGCTGATGTGAGGATAACATCAGCAGGAGGACAATGGAGAATCTTTATGGCTCCTCGATCATTCCTCGCACCTCTATTGCGTATCTCTCCTGACCTTCAGCTCATGACTTCCGCTCACAGTCGCTGTGCTTAACGCATGGTTTTATCAGAACAGCAGAAGCGAGACGCTTCACTTCTACAAATGATGAAGTGCTCTGTAATTTCCTTTGATAATGTCTTTGGAATAGTCTGGAACAGTGGTGAACTCGGGAGTGCTATGAGAAAGAAATCTAGCCTCCATCAGGTTCTGGTCAGTGAAAGCCAAACAACATGTTCTAGCAAGATTTCAATATTCCTATTGTCATGTCTTGGAGCTGGAATTAACTAGGTGTTGATTTTTGGGGAAACGTGGATGCTAAACTTCTTGTATTTGCCGTCTAGGTGAAATCATTTGATGCCATTTCTCATGGAATAAACCGAACAACCAGAGCTTCATTACCTCTGTAGTAGCCAGCAAAATGGACTATGTGCTAGAGCAGTGGTCACCAACCAAGTTCCTGGAGATCTACCTTTCTGAAAACTTCAGCTATCTAGACTCCATCCAATCATTGCCTTAAGAAGTTCTTGATCAGCTAAAACAGGTGTGTTAGCTTTTGGTTGGAGAAGGTAGAGCTCAAGGAACAGGCTTGGTGACCACTGCTCTAGCACATAGTCTATTTTGCTGGCTACTATAGGCACTAGGGATGGATATCAAAACCGATACTAGTACCAGGTTTCAGTCCAGGACTAGGTGACTAAATCCTAGCGTACACGAACACTAATAAACAGACGACGCACACAGACAGAGACCTAGACGTAGCTCACAATTAATGAGGATTCATCTTCCTTTGTATAAAGGTCAACGTACATGTTGCTGAGTAGCCTATTAATTACAAAACAATATATTATAGTGAAACCACGGCAATAGTCAATAAATCCTTTAAACTATAGGGTGACAGAAAGCAGAAAGAAAAAACAATAATCAGCACGGTAAGTAAAAGCGTGAATTGAAGATACAGATTCACAGTGAATTTCAGTCGTGCCTTACCTCACACACCATCCCCTTCCACATGCAGAGCAGGAAAGAAGGAAAAGAGGAGAAAAAGACAGAGAGGCTATGAAAAGGACAGATTTTTCTTTAAATGACATTTCTGAGCCTCATCACTAAAAGCTACTGAGAGAGAAAGAGAGAGAAAGTGACAGCGAGGATGAGTGAGAAAGAAAGCAAGAGAGAGAAAGCGAGAGAGCATGAGAGAGAGAGAAAGTGATAGAAAGCAAGAGAGAGAGAAAACGAGAGAGAAAGCGAGAGACAGGCCACGCGACGAGAGTGCAATGGCACTATACCACATTCCTTTCCGCATACAACACAATCAATCAATAATCCACATCAATAATCCACGTAAATGAAGGAATTAAAAGACAATTACAAGAGCTGCAATTCCAGCACAATCCTATCTAATCCAGTATTTAAAATAAATAAATGAATAAACAGACAGGTAGAGAGACAGACAGAAAGAACTGTAATTCCAGCATAACACTATCATTCAATGTCTTAAATGAATAAACAGGTACATTAGAAGTCCAGTAGATTATATATCCATCCATCCATCCTCAACTGCTTATCCGTAATCCGGTCGTGAGGGTAGATTATATAATCAAGTGAAATAAATGAATAAATAATGAATAAATTATAATTCCAGTGTAATATATAATAATTCAAGTGCTTTAAATAGATAAACAAATGGATAAATGAACAAATCTTTCCCCCAAACATACACACACACACACGAGAGTGCAGCCCCTAGGAGAGCAGACTGTTGCTGACCTAACTGCTCCTAACTAACCCTCATGAGTATAAACTCTGCAGTCCCACTAACGCACATCTCTGGTCTTTTCCAGACCGCTGCGTGGGCGAGCTTCAGCTGCGCAGCCGGAATATAATAAATAAAAAAGTGACTCTATGATTGACCTTCATCTTGACTCTGTCACACACACACACACACACACGGAGCAGCTGCCTTCGCAGTCTGATAGATAAAAAGCGTAACCGATGCGCAATTAAAAGCAGGGAGGTGCAGACATCTATGTGCATCCAGGGATTTTCTCTCTCAGGCGCTTGTTCTTTCTCTCACAATGGATCAGACGGGGCATATGGCAGTCACTCCGTCACGCGACGTGTCAGGATTACTTCCATCTGATTACACCCATTCAACCCCCGCCCAGCTCATCTAATCATCTTACAACCCCGACAAAACACTGCCACTTACACCACCCATGATGCACCACTGTGCCCCATAATGTAGAACAGGCCTGGCAATTAATCACACGAAAGTGGAAGTGAACTACAAATGCATAGGGGAGGAGGATGAAGAGGAAGAGGAGTCAGAGAAGGAGGAGGAGGAGGTGATTGCGATGAGTCGACGGAATGAAAGAGAAGAAAACAATGGAAGAGATTTATCACACGGTGCTGCCATCACTCAAATGACATGCTGGTTTGTATCAGAGGATTGAGAAACAAAAGAGGAGAGGAGATTAGAGAAAAGAAAACAAGGAATAAGAAAAAAAGGAAATGGAGAAGATACAAAGAGGAGAAACAAGAGAAAATGAGAAAAGAGGGGGAGAAATAGAAAACTAGGAAAAAGTGAGAGAATTGGCAGAGAAGAGGAGTGAGGAGTAGAGAAACTAAGAGAGAAAATGAAAAAGAGACAAGAAGAGACGAGAAGAAGAGAAGACAAGCGATGAGAAGTGAAGAGACGAGAAGACAAGCGATGAGAAGTGAAGAGACGAGAAGACAAGCGATGAGATGTGAAGAGACGAGAAGACAAGCGATGAGAAGTGAAGAGACAAGAAGATGAGGAGAGATGAAAGGAGACGAGAACAAGAAACGAATAAAGATGAGAAGAGACAGGATTAGTTGAGACGAGACCTGACAAGAACAAGAGACGAGACAAGGAGAAAAGAGGTGAGAAGAGACGAAAAGAGGTGAGAAGAGGCAAGGAAACATGAATTTAAGAACGTAGAAGAGGAAAGAAGAGAAGAGACAGGGAAACATGAATTTAAGAAAGAAGAGCCAAGAAGAGAAGAGACGAGGAGAAAAACGATGAGAAGTGAAGAGAAAAAAAAAGTGAAGGGACAAGATGAGGAGAGATGAAAGGACAGACGAGAATAAGAGACTAGTAGAGAGGAGATTAGCAGAGACGAGACCAGAAGAAAGAAGAGAAGAAAAGACGAGTAGACACCAGATGAGATGAGAAGAGACAACGGGAGACAATAAGAGAAGAGATGTACAACAAAGCCAGGACCTTGCCGCTATGATGTCAGCAACTACACAGTCCTTTACGTGTAGGAGAAATATTTCAGCATCACTTCCTTCCAGAAAGCCAAACCCCACACCTGATCTTTACCAGCAGAAACGTTTGTAAGGAGCAGCTCTAACTCGTCCCACACCGAGAGAGGCGAGACACGACTTACATGCCACATGCTGGAATGAAACGGACCGTTTAGGTGGAAGAGGTTCTGCTGGAATATCAATTAGCCACTGCGTAGTAATTAAGAGTTTTTAATTAGCTGAGCTCTGCAGTGAATGGGACGGGGAGCGGAGGGGGGGTGGCGCGTGAATGGTGGATGAGCGCTGTATCAGGTATAAGCGCACCATTTACTTCCTGCTCTCCTCCTCCGGTGAACCGACACGTCTCGGCGCTAACGAGTGGAATCGTTCCACGAGCACGATGACGGCAAGTCCAAAGACTTTCCCACGGCGGACTGTCTCAAAGCGCAGACACTCAAGACGCTTTCCAGAAACGCTAAACAAACATCTCCTCAGGGAAAACGTCACTATTTCCATCAGAAGATCGGTTTCTTTGTTAAAATCCCCGTGAATGAGCCGTTACCATAGAAACCATAACACGTTAGAAAGAACGCATTGATATAAACCTGGGATTTATAGCAGGAACTACTGTCAGAGCTGCAGTTACAGAAAATTTTAATAAATAAATAATATCATCAACCCTCTATGGACACAATGAAGCTCGAGGCGATTTTCACGGGCTAGCAAAGACTTTTTACATGAAATGCATGAACCATGTGACTGTAAAAAAAAAATGTAAACAAAAACGTTCTTTCTCTGTGAATTATTCTTTATGGCTGCATACGGGTTTAATCTACCATTTCCTAGCAAAAACGTGACTTCTGCCACTTTTCCAGAGCTGATGATGGATGATGATGCTGAAGCTCTGGGTCTTCTGTTGAAATGAGGATCAGGTGTGAAAGACGTGAGGACGTGGGATTTTATTCTCTTTCGGGTACTGAAGGCTCTCTGGCAGTTGGCAGAACAAGAAGAGTCTGAACAAGATGAAGAATGTTTGGCATCTGGTCTCTGTAGAGTTTCTTCAGCAGCAGTGTCTGGTCCAGGTCCAGGTAGGACGTGCCACGAAGATCACTAGAAGCTCGCCTTTTCAAATGTCTCCATTCCCAGGGAAATTGACATCCAGATTGAACAATCTTCTCTCGGTCATGTGAAGACGTCACTCTGGAACGTTCGCGTTTCCGAGACACTGTTTAAATTTTCCGCCATATTCGATGTGATCGGTTCGTCTTCTGTCTGTATGGAACTGGACTCGTGCGTTTTCTTTGAGCTTTAAAACAAAAAATAATCAATCGTTTCTTGCTCGGACTGCAATTTCCACACTTGATTTTTTTTAACATCCACAATACAGGAAAGAAAGAAAATTTAGATCTAGCTCGTCGATTCTCTTTACGCGGCACGTGTAGCCTATCTGATTCTCTCACGTTGAGCGCGGTGCATGTGAGAGAGCGACAGAGGGCGCTCTCAGCTAAGAGACGGTGTGTAAAGTGGACAGAGCGGGTAATTAAAGAATTTTTTAGTCGCTGAGGTGCATATGCAAGTGATTTACTCGCGTTGTAGCGGGTTGTATATTCCAACACGACATTCCTCATACATCAGGCAAAGAAAGACAAATAGAAAGACAAAGAAAGGCAGAAAGATAGCCAGAAAGACAAAGAAAGAAAGACAAAGACAAAAAGAAAAAAGGGCAGAAAGAAAGACAGAAAGACAAAAAGAAAGACAGAAAGAGAGACAAAGAAGGGCAGAAAGAAAGATAGAAAGACAAAGAAAGAAAGACAGCAAGGAAGAAAGATAGAAAGACAAAGAAGGGCAGAAAGAAAGAGAGACAAAGAAGGGCAGAAAGAAAGAGAGACAAAGAAGGGCAGAAAGAAAGAGAGACAAAGAAAGAAAGACAGCAAGGCAGAAAGATAGAAAGACAAAGAAGGGCAGAAAGAAAGAAAGACAAAGAAGGGCAGAAAGAAAGAGAGACAAAGAAGGGCAGAAAGAAAGAGAGACAAAGAAAGGCAGAAAGAAAGAGAGACAAAGAAAGAAAGACAGCAAGGTAGAAACATAGAAAGAAAGATAAAGAAGTGCAGAAAGAGAGACAGAAAAAGATAGAAAGACAGAAAGAAAGAAGGATAGAAAGAAAGAAAAAGAGAGAGCGAGAGAGAAAGAAAATCCGAGGTGGCCGCTGCTTATAGTTTCATGATGAATATATTATAATATTATCATCTGTAATTTAAGTTTAAAGTGTTTTAGGCACGTCGTCTCACTTGAAAAAGTTAGTGGCTGTATAATCTCTGTCGTCTTGCGTGCCCAGTAACCATGGCAACCCAAGGTCAAAGTTACTCGCATCCATCATAGGCAACCGAGTTAGCATAACAAACCCACAGCAACCAAGTACAGGCTTGTCCGGCCGGCATAGAGCAAAGGTCAAAGGTCAGGTCACTGCTATTCTGTCCTAATAAGGTAGAGTATCTCAGTGAAATGTGTGTGTGTTCAGGAAAGAGCAACGCAACAGGAATATGGAGAGTGGGTGTGAGGAAATAATCCACCAGAGGAAGAGGAAGGGATCTGAACCGACAAACCATCAGCACAGAGAAGTCCAACAAGAATTATCCAACAATGACAAAAAAAGATACTGGGTAATGGGGAGGAATGTAGCACAGAGGTGAAAGGTCAATCTCGTGGAGGCGTGGGGTGGGAGGTTGGGGGTTGCGGGGGTCAGAGGAACGTCCCTTGTGTTTGGCGCTAGCGTCCTCCAAAAAATAATGAACTGTGAGTGTGAGTACAGATCAAATTAGCTGTGATCCCATAAAGACTGTCCATTATTAAAGGAGCAGATACAGGGAGGTCTCAATCACACCTGCTGTCCTCCCCACACACACCCACCCTACCGTTCTGTCCATCAGCTTCTTTGTCCTATTTATATATAATGTCTAAATCAGTTTCAAATAAAGCAGGCTTCCAGAGTGGTTTCCTTATTAGAGAACAAGTCACATGACCACAGGGAAGCATGGAATAAATCGGAATAATCCACAGGTTAAAATTAACTGGAATATCTCCGACAGTGTTTAAAATGATCTAATGATCCTGCTCGTCAGTACGCAGTGTGAGGTTTCTTCAGACAATTCATCTTCAGAAGGTGTTTTATCCTGGTCAGAATAGTGTTGGATCCAGAGTTTATCCTGGGAACAGGGGGCGTGAGCCGGTAATACACCCTGTACATTACAGGACACCATGCACACACATACACACACATCCTGGGGGATGTTAGAGTCACCAATCCAGCCACTGGAAAGTTGGAAGGAAACCGGAGAGCCCTGAGGGAACCCACATGGATAAGAGAACGTGAGAAACTCCACAGAGACTTTATCTACATCCTAAAGACCACGTCACTGTGTGATATGTAATACAAATATAAAAATACATGAGGATCTTTAACTAATCAACAAACAATTATTAAATAAACGTCATTATCTGCAAAAACAACAAAGTCTCGATTTCACTCAACGTACTGGAGCTAAAATGCTCGGAGGTTATTTTTCACAAAATGATTCGGAGGTTCGTGAATAAAATGAAAGCTTGACGAAGGTGTACATAACTCGTTAAGACGGGTCCGTCATTTTGGGCTTTTCTTTCACCACTTATTCCTTTCTAATTTTCAGATTTATTCGTTGAAAAGTTATGTTAAAAACATTAAACATGATATATTCGAATGAAGAACCTCCATACTTAATTATAATTATAATTCCATGCTTTCAAATTCGGTACTTCTTATATTTACCGTATTTTCCGCACTATAAGGCACACCTAAAAGCCTTAAACTTTCTCAAAAATCGGCCGTGCGCCTAATAATCCGGTGCGCCTTATGTGTGGACTGAGTTCCAAAATCTGTAAATATGTTGTGAGACTTTGGTAAACGCTACGCTTGATTGACTGTCGGACCATTTCCCGCTGACACAGGGACGTAATACGTACACTACGTATGCTGGCAGCCATAAACCAATCGGAGAACATTACGTAATACGTACAGTGTACACTTACCTCCGCCACGCCTGCAGTAGGTATACTACCAGTATGCTGCAAAACAGCATTTGTTGAATAAAGTCCAACTTAGCTCACTGTTTTGCTTCCATTACCTTTTTTTTTTTAGACCGTTGTCATGAAGTTGGAGGCAATAAGTAAGTGCAGGAGAACCGTCTTTATTTAAGAACAAAAATAAACAAGCACCGCTTAGCATCCCCGGCTAAGGCTAACCATACTGGCTTCAAACAAACAGGCATTCGACAGCCATTCGGCAAACACTCATACAGACCTTCAAACAAAGAACAATAACGCGCAATGTGCTCTCAGCCCCAAGGGGTTTAAATACCCAACATAATCAAACCAAACAACACAGCTGGGATACCATCACCGAATCCAAAACAATTAGTCATGTGTCTAGAGTTAGTTCATGCTGGGGTGCCATCTTCTGGCCGAGACGTAATAACTGTATGTTTTAGCACGCGCCTTATAACACGGTGAGCCTTATGTATTGGTCAAGTACAGAAATAGACCCCGTAATTGAGATTGCGCCTTATAGTGCAGTCCTGTTCTCCGCTTACATGTACGTTCTGTACAGAATTTCTCAAAGACACGTTCAATTGTAGCTACTCTGAACAATGATCAATTCTTCTTCCGTGTTTGGTGGTGTGCTCCCGGGGGCGTGAGAGCGGAGGACAGCGTTTCTGCTGCCTCCATCAGTCACCGAGCAACACTACAGCTCGGCTGAGATAAGCATTTAGATCGGCCGGATTGATAAATCGACTGGACACTGGCCTGACCTGAGGTATTAACTGATTGATAAAGCACTTTGCGGTTAAAGCACAAAGTTATCTTTGCCGGGGCGGTGGGGGAGAAACCGGCGGGGAAATCTAATCGTACGTCACTTTCACACACGGCGCAGCTTCTGAGCAGGGAGAAGCGATCCGAGAGGATGAGGAAAAAAAACAACCTAAAGAACAAAAAAAGAAGATGTTAAGAAGAAAGAGGTCTGTGGCTGCAGAGGACACACACTGAGGCGAGACTGCTGCCTTTAGGATAAAGTTTCCTGCCATGAGAATAAAAGAACAAAAGAGCAAGTGTGTGAGAGACAGAGAGACAGACAGCGAGAGAGACAGACAGCGAGAGAGACAGACAGCGAGAGAGTCAGCAAGAGACAGAGAGACAGACAGCGAGAGAGACAGCAAGAGAGACAGAGAAACAGACAGCGAGAGAGACAGCAAGAGAGACAGACAGCGAGAGAGACAGGAAGAGAGACAGAGAGAGAGACAGGAAGAGAGACAGACAAACAGAAAGAGACAGTGAGAGAGAGAGAGAGAGAGAGAGACAGACAGACAGACATCGAGACAGAGACAGCGAGAGAGAGAGAGACAAACAGCGAGATAGACATACAGACAGAGACAGAGAGAGACCGAGAGAAAGAGACAGCGAGATAAAGATACAGACAGAGAGAGAGAGAGAGAGGGAGAGAGAGAGGGGGAGGGAGGGAGAGAGAGAGAGAGGGAGGATGAGGAATTAGTGTCTCAGTGGTTAAAACAGAGCTAGTGTAGGTTAATGATAAAATGGAACCCTTTTAAAAAAAATTATAAAATAAAAATACACCAAAGCAGCAGTGTTTAGTTTTTTAAATAAAATAAAAACAGCCAACTGACAGCTGTGCAGGTGTTTTGAACTCGCTCATATTTACTGACCCTCCCTGGAAGCCCCGCCTCCTTCTCCCCTCCATCAAAGTCCTCTGAAGTGCAGAATGATGTGATCAAAACTGTCGGTCCGTATCGGTGCTAGAGAGAGAGACGGTACATTTTGATCGTTTATATCTTCTAAATGCCAATTTTGTCATTGTTTTGGAGCAACACTAGCTTCTAGATAAACTTAAGGCGGACATATTCATACTTCATACTAAAATCCCCAAAACTTCCCCTTTGATTTGACGGGGACGGAATTTTCCAGCTCAGACATGGCTACGTCCCAACATTAGAGCGTTCACGTGAACTCGGTGGTCTGAAGTCAGGAAATAAAATGAATACTCCGTGTAAGATGGCGCTCGTCTGTCTGCTGAGACAGCATTCAAAATAAAAACCTCTCAAAAAGCTTTTACGTGATATACGCTTTCATCCGGGATGGGAAGAGGTGGTGCTCAGTGCTCATTGTTTACATTGTATTGTTTGAGCCCTGCTATGTTCTTCTTATGAGTCTATTTTACAACACTGCAGTTTAACAGCAGATCAGAAAAAACACGTTATTGTAAAATATATACAGTTTGGTTAGTGCTTAATTTATTTTTAGTGGATGTGATAATTCACTGTTAGTAACGCCACAAATGACGAGAGATTGGGAGAGAGAGAGATTGGGAAAGAGAGAGAGAGAGAGAGAGAGACATTGGGGTGAGACATTGGGGGGAGACATTGGGGGGGTGAGAGAGAGATTGGGAAGGGAGAGATTGGGAGAGAGAGTGAGGGATTGGGAGGGGATTGAGAGGGGAGAGAGAGATTGGGGAGAGAAAGAGAGAGATTGGGGAGAGAAAGAGAGAGAGATTGGGAGAGAGAGATTGGGAGAGAGAGTGAGAGATTGGGGAGAGAAAGAGAGAGAGATTGGGGAGAGAGAGAGAGAGTGGGAGAGAGAGAGAGAGAGATTGGGGAGAGAAAGAGAGAGAGATTGGGGAGAGAAAGAGAGAGAGAGATTGGGGAGAGAAAGAGAGAGAGAGTGAGAGATTGGGGAGAGAGAGAGAGAGAGAGGGCAGAGCGAGAGAGCAGGTTGTAAAAATAAAAAAATCCGGCTGAGAGACGAATATGAACAAGAGTTTTTCTGCTGTTCAACAATAAGAAACCACCAGAGCACAAGCGAGCGAAAGACTCCGCGACTGTTTCTGTTAGAAATAATCGGCGATGAGGCTCTCGAGGGTCATCACAAGGATCAGTATTTCTTTTTTAGTTAAAAAAAAACATTTTTGGTTGTTGGTCAGAAATCAGCCACAGCAGCATCTGAGAATCTGCCATTACGGTAAGAATTTTACACGAGACTGTGATTTAAACCCCGCCCATTTTCTGCTACGTTGATTGTCTCCACAGTTACAGGAAACTCTGTGTGAAAGGATGCGTGTTGATACTCTTCTTATTCCCTACACCACAGTCGCTGCTGCTAACCCATGCAGAAAGTAAAGAATGGTGCGCTCGGGTATTATCACAAGATGTCTGCCCAAAACGTGTTTTTCTTTTTTGACAGAAAAGCGTTAGTCCGGTTCTTTTACAGTTCTCCAACTTTGAGGATTTTAATACATTTTAAAAGAGCACCTATTATGGTTTTAAATCGTGCCTAATTTTGTTTGAGATTTACATGCATTCGAGGTCACTTTAACGTGCTCATAATTTAAACTGTAGCATTACGTCCCACCCCCAGTGTCACAAACGACTCGTTCAATGATCCGTTCTAACCGACTCCTTTCAGAGAGCATACTCTGCCCTGATCGGTCAGACGTCCTAGTCTGTCGTGATTGGTTTACCGATGAAGACCAGAGGCGGGGCTTTTCGTCACAAACCTATGTAGATTAGTACAGGAAGTGAGTCTAGAATCACAAACGACTCGTTTCCGCTGAATCGATTCCTTCTTTTGGGAGTCAATAACTCGGTTTGTCGTGCGCTTTGGTTTTTTGAAACTTTGCAGACTTTTTTACATTCATAAACAGCTACGTATAGGTGCACTTTAATATAATTATTTGGGAAAATCAGACAGGTAAGACAATAAAACAACATTCGTGTCAATCGCGTTAATCCAAAAACCCCTCAAAGTGTCATAATTGCAACGAACATGCTCCCAAACCACGCCAAAAAACCCCATACAACCCCGAGCGAGAGCTCTATGAGGTGTTTAAAATGTCCGCCAATCACCTCCTTTTGCTTGCTACTCGAACCGTCCTGACTTCTTTATCAAGAAAGAGAAAAGCTGCTCTCTTACCACATCCCGGGCAATTATCTGCGTTCTCTCCGCTCCTCTTTGGCGAGAGTTAATTGTTCATTTGCGAAGGGATTTTCAGATTAGCAAACAAACAAGCCCGAGCTGTCTATTATTAACAGAGATACTAGAACTGAAACGCTACGTCCCACGAGTGCCGCTCAGTCGACGCGTTCATAGAAGACTTTAACGCCTGGGATTAGTAGCTCATAAAAACCGAGGCGTAAACAGGCGTCCGTTCAGGAATAATTCAGAAAAAAACCCCAATGAAGCTTGGTAGTAATGATGGGAAAGTGATGGTGTGTTAGTGCTGGGTGATTTCTCGAACTTGAAACACTGGTTAGTGGAATGATGTACATTATGACGACCAGGCAATCCTAAAAGCGTCCCTTGTTTATTTATCGAATCATATGCTTTCTCTTCTCTAACCCTGTGATCTTAAGATTCAAGTTGTTGTTTATTTTAAGGAGCAAATCAGACTCCTAAACACAGCAGATTAATTAATGACAGCTCTTGGCAGTCCAGGATCATGGCCACTGGTTTCACTTTCTCAGTCAAACTCTAAAAGCGGAGTCGTGTTGAAGGGGAAACTTGGCCAGCGCGAGCCCACCCTCCTGCTTCTCAGCCCGTGAATTAACTTTACAAGTGTCTGTGTCAGGAAGCAGCTTTCCTGACGCTCGCCTCCATCCATCAATCTTGACTGGCCGTAGCTCAGAGAACGAGCGGCCGACCGAGCCAATTAGCTGCCAGGGTGAGCAGCGGGCACTAGTGCCAACCGGAGCGGCAGCCAATTAGGGCCGGATTCAGTCTGAGCAGAACGCCGGCAGCACTCGACAGAGACTAGGAGGGCGAGAGACGTGACTGGAGAGGAAGAACATCGTGGGCACGACAGGATCTCTGTCATTCACACAAATCGGCTGCAGGTGAGTCGGATCCGCGAAGGAAAGACTGCGGCCGTCACGTCCCCAAACCTCACGTGACCATTATTAGAAAATACTACTTGATGGCTAACTAACTAGCCACAGTCAGCTCCAGAATTATTGGCACCCATGGTAAACGTTTTGGTTTAAGTAGTCTTCTCTTGTGTTTTGCAGTAAAGTAGTCACTGCCAGAAGACGCTAACTCTTCAAACTACAAAATAAATAAATAAAATAATTAATTAAACAAGTAAAATGATGAGACTGACAGAGGAACTATCGAGAGCATCCTGAGCAGCTGCATCACTGCCCGGTTCGGAAGTCACACCAAATCGGATCACAAGCCCCTGAAGCGGATAATGAGGACAGCTGAGCAGATCATCGAGGTCTCTCTTCCCTCCATCATGGACATTTACACCACACGCTACATTCGTAAAGCCACGAGCATTGTGGATGACCCCACACACCCCTCACACACACTCTTCACCCTCCTGCTGTCTGGAAAAAGGTACCGAAGCATTCGGGCCTCACAGCCAGACTCAGTAATAGCTTCTTCCCCCAAGCTATCACTCTTCAGTTCAGAGACTGGACTGACACACACACACAACTGAACACCATTCCACTCCCCTTGCAATTTTTGCACATTTCTGTACTACCTGTATTTTTGTTGCTACAGTACTTATAAAAATATTATGATTAATTTGTCACTACTCCACACTTTACCTGGCTGCTACTGCAATAACTGCTATGTCCACATATATGGTATAAACTAATCTGCTGAACACTGTCATATTATGTTATGTTTATATTCACAGCATTTTTTTGATGGTTATCTTTTTGCACTAGCAGTTATATCGAACACTTCCACATTAGAACTGTGTACTGGTCGACACCGTCTCGAACTGTGCCTGTTGTCCTGCTTCAGTAGTTACTGTACTGTCCTGTGTTAGCACACGTCTGCACGTGCACTTTATGTAGAAGGTGAAGATCGTATTTACATCTGTCTCTCATGTGGTTAGGGTGGTTTTCTGTAGTAACGTGGTCCTGGAGGAACGTCGTTCTGTTTCACTGTGTACTGTACCAACTGTATGTGAGTGAAATGACAATAAAACCACTCGACATGACTAGAGAAGAACAGAAATCATGAGAAAACGAGAGAAGACGAGAGGAGAGGAGAGAAGATGAGAGGAGAGATTATGAGACAAGAGGAGAGAAGAGAGAAGAAGTGGAGAGAAGACACAAGGAGAGGAGAGAGAAGAAGTGGAGAGAAGATGAGAGGAGAGAAGAAATTATGAGACAAGAGGAGAGAAGACAAGAGGAGACGAGAAGAGAGAAGACAAGAGGAGAGAAGACGAGAGGAGAGGAGAGAAGACGAGAGGAGAGAAGAGAAGATGAGAGGAGAGAAGAGATTATGAGACAAGAGGAGAGAAGACGAGAGAAGAGGAGAGAGAAGAATGAGAGAAGATGAGAGGAGAGGAGAGAGAAGAAGTGGAGAGAAGATGAGAGGAGAGAAGAAATTATGAGACAAGAGGAGAGAAGACGAGAGGAGAGAAAAGTGGAGAGAAGATGAGAGGGGAGAAGAGATTATGAGACAAGAGGAGAGGAGAGAAGAGGTGAGAGAAGAAGTGGAGAGAAGATGAGAGGAGAGAAGAAATTATGAGACAAGAGGAGAGAGAAGAAGTGGAGAGAAGATGAGAGGAAAGAAAAGATTATGAGAAGAGGAGAGGAGAGAAGACGAGAGAAGAGGAGAGAGAAGAAGTGGAGAGAAGATGAGAGGAGAGGAGAGAGAAGGAGAGAAGAGAGGAGAGAAGAAATTATGAGACGAGAGGAGAGAAGACGAGAGACGAGAAGAGGAGAGAGAAGAAGTGGAGAGAAGATGAGAGGAGAGAGAAGGAGAGGAGAGGAGATGAGAGGAGAGAAAAGATTATGAGACAAGAGGAGAGAAGACGAGAGAAGAGAAGAGGAGAGGAAAGAGAAGTGGAGAGAAGACGAGAGGAGAGGAGAGAGAAGAAGTGGAGAGAAGACGAGAGGAGAGGAGAGAGAAGAAGTGGAGAGAAGATGAGAGGAGAAAAAATTATGAGACAAGAGGAGAGAAGACTAGAGGAGACGAGAGGAAAGAAGACGAGAGGAGAGAAGAGATTATGAGACAAGAGGAGAGAAGACGAGAGAAGAGAAGAGGAGAGAGAAGAAGTGGAGAGAAGATGAGAGGAGAGAAGAAATTATGAGACAAGAGGAGAGAAGACGAGAGGAGAGTAGAGGAGAGAAGACAAGAGGAGAGAAGACGAGAGGAGAGATTATGAGACAAGAGGACAGAAGACGAGAGAAGAGAAGAGGAGAGGAGAGAAGAAGTGGAGACAAGAGGAGAGGAGAGAAGATGAGAGACAAGAAGAGGAGAGAAAAGAAGTTGAGAGAAGATGAGAGGAGAGAAAAGATTATGAGACAAGAGGAGAGAAGAGAAGAAGTGGAGAGAAGATGAGAGGAGAAGAGAGAGAAGGGGAGAAGATGAGAAGAGAGGAGAGAGAAGGAGAAAAGAAATTATGAGACAAGAGGAGAGGAGAGAAGACGAGAGGCGAGAAGAGGACAGAGAAGAAGTGGAGAGAAGATGAGAGGAGAGGAGAGAAGGAGAGGAGAGAAGAAATTATGAGACAAGAGGAGAGGAGAGAAAAGAAGTGGAGAGAAGATGAGAGGAGAGAAGAGACTATGAGACAAGAGGAGAGGAGAGAGAAGTGGAGAGAAGATGAGAGGAGAGAAGAGATTATGAGACAAGAGGAGAGGACAGAAGAGGAGAGAAGAAGAGAGAAGTGAAGAGAAGTAGAGAGTAGACGAGAGAAGACAAACAGACAAGATGAGAGAAGAGAATGAGAGAAAAGACGACACGTGAAGAGAAGACAAGAGAAGAGAATATGAGACAAGAGCAGATGAGTGAAGAGAAAAGCAAAAACAGAAGATAAAAGAAGAGTAGATAAGAAAAACAAAAAGAATTGAACATTTCTAGGCCACGCCCCCACAGCTTGTGAATGGTTTCGGGCTGTGATCAAACCTGATGTCTTCACATTAAACCAAGAAGAAATACAGTACCGTAATGTCTGTGGTGAAAGAGATGCGGAAGGAAGGATACGAGGAGGTTCATTTGGTCAATCAAAATTGGATAAGAGACGGAGGAGCTGGTATGAGGAGTGTTATATATATATATATATATATATATATATATATATATATATATAAAAATAAACACTCCTCGGTGCAGAAGCAACCACATTATATCTGGAACAGCCACCAAACTTGGGGAGGGGGTGGATCTTCAGAAAAAGAAAAAAAAAACCCAAGGACATCTTTATACTCTTAAAAAAATCCATCTTCATCGCTGGCCAGAAGAACCTCCTTCTGTGTTTGAGTGACAGGCTAGAGAAGGTCAAAGCTGCCATGTTTACCTGCACACCTCCTTTGCATTGTGGGTTTTTATTTGAAAGCCTGCTGTTTACTTATGACTAACGACATATTTACAGCCAACCTCGGCGTGAAGGAGGAAAGATAAATAAATAAATAAATAAATAAATGGACTCCTTTGTACAAGTCCTGTTCAGAAGCAGGGAAAAGAACATGGCGGTGTATTATCAGTCCGGAGCAGTCACCTGTATCTAAAACCTCACTGCGTTTTCAATATGCGGATTGGTAGCGCGGACATTTGCTATGGCTGGAACTTTCTGAGGAGCCGAGGAGGAGGAAAGGGAAAGGCCACGAGAGGCTGTACTCTTGAAATATAGAAGCTTAGCTTGGAGTGTTGCCTCTGGGTCAACCGAGCATCCAATAAAAACATCCGGAAGAGCTTATTGTGGGAACAGAAAACTGGATTAGAGGTCTACAATCATCCATATATATACATAT
>JAFFST010046229.1:43973-51473 GCA_022414735.1 Noturus placidus | reverse complement strand
TGCCATCGGGGGCAACTTAGGGTTCAGTGTCTTGCCCAAGGACACTTCGGCATGGGATCACCCGGGCCGGGATTCGAACCACCAACCCTACGATTAGTGGATTAGTGGACAACCCGCTCTACTGACTGAGACACAGCCAACCTATGTATTGGTTCTTATCCATCAACTCACCCAGAACTCATCCACCAATCCATATCTCCATCTGTCTGATCCCTCTCCATCCATCCATCCATCCATCCATCCATCCATCCATCCATCCATCCATCCATCCATCCATCCAGCACCTTAAGCCTTCTTCCATCTATCTCTTCATTTAATCCATTCCTCTGTCTTCATCAGTCAGGTGTTTCCCTTTAAATCTCTTTATTTAAATTCTCTGCCATATTGAGGGCAAGGGCTGCTAAACGGAGATGATGAGACGCCGTTTATTCATACGGTAATAAACGAGTACTGAGGAGTGATGGAGATGAGGGTTGAGTTTATCAGACTCTTCTATTTCGATTAGGCTGAATTGTAGCTGCTTCTAATTGAAACAGGGATTTATATAAGTGAGGAAGTGATGCTATGCCACGGAAAAAAGCAAAGGAGATGGTCCTGAATTACTGCACACACATAATCCTGTATCGAAATACAGGCAAGGGCAGACATTTTAGGTGTTAACATTATTGTCCTTAATACAGATGGATGAAAATGGGTTGAAATGAAAGTGGGAATTTTTAACTGTCTTAGACACATCTACGATGATTCCCGTGAGAGGTGAGGAATGATTTGTTGTAGAGGTTAGATTCAATTCAGTCCATGTTATGACAAAATGTAGGCCATTTACTTGACGTGGTAAGAGCAACATTTCATCACTCACAGATTTAATACTAAAGAGGGAGTGTCACCTTGTGTCTGGATTGATCTTGCTCCATTAGTGTCCAGTAAAAGTATGGACATTAGTATTCAGTCAGCATTAGAGAGCAGTGCAGCTAAAGCAACTTCACCACCACGTACATAAAATGTCCTACAGCCTTTTGTGCAGGACAACCTACTGCCTTGTACATACAATCCCATGGAGATAGTTTGTCTTGTCAAGGGCGTGGCAAGACACAAGTGTGCTCACTCTATATAAGCTTTATTTGGGTGAATCCAAACATGTTAAATAAGGATACCAAAACAAAGGTAAATCTAAAAAGGGCAGCTGTGTCTCAGTCGGTAGAGCGGGTTGTCCACTAATCCACTAATCGTGGGGTTGGTGGTTCGAATCCCGGCCCGGGTGATCCCATGCCGAAGTGTCCTTGGGCAAGACACTGAACCCTAAGTTGCCCCTGATGGCAAGCTAGCACCTTGCATGGCAGCTCTGCTACCATTGGTGTGTGAGTGTGTCGCATTTGTAAGTCGCTTTAGATAAAAGCGTCTGCTAAATGAATAAATGTAAATGTAAAAACCCTGGGAAAATGAAAAATATGAAACTTAAAGATAATATACTTAAAAGTATGATACTACTTCACCACTATATGTTGACACAACAGAGCATACATTGCTGTATACAAGCTAGTCAAGGACTAACACAGAACAGGTGAACACAGTTAGGTAACAAACCAATGACAAGACAGGGGTGGAGATGGGACTAGAACAGAAGTAGATGATGTTGATCACCATGGGAACAGTGTAGGAAATTGTTTGCTAACATTTAAGTGGTGATGTAAAAATTTATAATGTATATCCCTGTTTGTACTGGATTATGCTTTAGATGCTTTGGGAAATTATTTCAACTATTTTAATAAATATAGAATGAATTGTTTACATTTGTTCATGTCAGTCATCTATCTCTCTCCTGTCTATCCATCTAGCCATGCATTTATACATCGGACAGTTTCATGTCCGCTTACCCATTTACAGTACATCATCAATTATCCAGTTGACTATTTTTTCATTCTCTGTTCACATAGCCATCCATCCGTCCGTCCATCCGTCCGTCCATCCGTCCGTCCATCCATATGTCCATCCATATGTCCATCCATATGTCCATCCATATGTCCATAGGGCGGCTGTGTCTCAGTGGGTAGAGCGGGTTGTCCACTAATCCACTAATCGTGGGGTTGGTGGTTGGAATCCTGGCCCGGGTGATCCCATGCCGAAGTGTCCTTGGGCAAGACACTGAACCCTAAGTTGCCCCCGATGGCAAGCTAGCACCGTGCATGCAGCTCTGCTACCATTGGTGTGTGAGTGTGTCTCATTTGTAAGTCGCTTTGGATAAAAGCGTCTGCTAAATGAATAAATATAAATATAATATATAATATAAATATAAAATGTCCATCCATATGTCCAGCCATCAGTCCATCCATCCAACTAACCATCCATCCATCCTCATTTATCTAACTGTTCCTTATATCCATATGGAATACCCGTTAGCCCAACTGTCCATTTGTCTGCTTAGTCCCTTTTCATCTATCAATTCATCAATCCATCCAACTAACCATCCATCCATCCATTCTCATTTATCTACCTGTCCATGTCTATATATATCGCTTTACTCCTCTACCCATTTGTCTCTGTAATTGATCTTTTTGCCATCCATCCATCCATCCATCCATCCATCCATCCATCCATCCATCCATCCATCCATCCATCCACTACCAGTGTCTCCTCTACTTGTTTCCTCAATGTTCCTCTATTGGTTTATCCATCCATCTTCATTTGTCTACCTGTTCATCTATGTCTACATATCTCTGTTTACCCATCTTTAGTCTCTATCCATATATCCATTATTCAGTCCATCCAATAGCTAACCATTCATCCATCCAGCTAGGCATCCATTCATGTATCCCTCCATCTATCCACATAGTTATCCAATCAGTTCCTGTTTAATTCATATTTGAATTTAACCATGTCCAGTATGCTCATCCATGTCTTCATCTATGGGGTCGTCCACATATTACGTCATCACATTTTCAGCCTTTTTTACCCCCCATGTCATCATCTTAGATGTACACTTTTACTTTTACTTTTACTTTTAGGGGGTCTGGGGTTGCCATGTGTGATCGGGAATTATCTCCTAATAATTTGTACTTTGTTACAATACCACAGAAATACTGACGTCACACGCACATCCTGTGGCGTATAACACGTATAATACGCTACAGGAAGTGCGTGTGACGTCAGTATTTCTGTTTGTTTGTTTGTTATTTTGGCAATTTGCAAATATTTCAGTAATTAAATACGTAAATGATGAACGTGACAGTGGTGACACTAAACACGGGGAAGATGCAAATACATTGATGACGTAATCACATCCGTGAACCCCCCCGTCGTCATCAGACGTCATCGTACCCTTTACCCCCTCCTCCCCTCCTTGATGACGTCATATATGGACGACCCCTCTGCACAATAATGATGCCTATTTATTCACTTCTGTTTAACACACTATCTACCTTGTGGCCGAAAGTGTAGTTTGAAATCGGTTCATTGTTCCCTGAGAAATATCAATCTGATGTTATCAAGTTTTCTTTTCATGAATTGGAGAACCCAGAAAGTCTAATGTCATGCTACTGTCTCAATCTATTGAAATGATTAATTATGACCCTCTCTCTCTCTGTCTCTTTTTCAGGACCATGTTTAGACCCGATTATCTCGCCACTTTATGCCTCCTCTTTCTGGGCCTCCTCCAGATACAATTTTCTCTACTCTGCTCATTTTGCCAAACTCCATGGTAAGTTGCCAGATCCGAGGCTAATTACATCCTACCTGCGCATCTTGCCAATAAAATGTGTAAGCCTAAAATAAAAATGGCAGGATAAATACACCAGTTATGTGTATGTGTAGGGAGTAGTGGCTGGTCTCCTGCACCTGGAGACACACAGCCATGGCTGCAGATCAATCTGGGTAGAAAGTATCGCATCGTTGCAATTGCCACACAGGGTACCTTCAACTCCAACGACTGGGTGACAAAGTACACACTGCTCTACGGAGACCGGTTTGATGCGTGGACTCCTTACATCATGAAAGGAGGCAACATGGTAACGTCAGCATGTGTTTCATGTTTTTTTTGTTGTTGTTAAGATCGTTTGTCATCTTTCATGATCCTCAACGGTACGGTGTGCCTGAAGGCGTTCCTTCCATCCTAATAAGAGCTAGCCATTTGCTCTTGCTTAAGATTAAAAACTCTAGGGTTTTCTGTCAATATACAAAATATTTTGGGGCGCCTTTGTGGAATATTTATAAATTATTCATAGAGGTTTAAGGAAATAACTGAATGTCCACATTTAGAATTCTTTTAGGAAGATCCTCCTTATAAATAAATCCCCCGATCAGGATCATGATCTTTTTCCATCATGCTGTCGATTATAATCATAATATTCCAAGACTAGTAATGTGCACTGTAATGTGACACCCAAGGTTCTCTTGCCTAGAACTAAGGGGCTTAGCCCAAACATGTTCCAGCATGACAATGTCTCTGTGGACAAAGTACGTTTGATGAAGACATGGTAAAAAGCAGAATCCTACACAGAGACCTGACCTCACCTCACTGAACACTTTTGGGATGAACTGGAACGCCAAGTGCATGCCAGGCCTCCTAATGTTCTTGCGGCTGAATGAACACATGAGAGGCGATAAATTGACAGGAGGCAGAGGAGGGTTGTGTTTCAAATAGAAAGGTCATTAAAAGGGTTGGGATTAGGGTAAGGGTTAATATTCAGCCCATTTGGATCGGGCTCCACTCTGCAGACCATTCTTACAATACTTTTTAGAGTTGGGTTTTAATCACAAATGCCTGCATTGTTCAGACATTACAGATTTGTTGAGACTATATGTTTGTTAGATAGATAAAAGTGGTCTTCCTTCCTTTTTCTCAGACATTGCCTGGAAACTGGAACTACTATCAGGTGAAGAGGAATGTCTTTCACTATGCCTTTACTGCTAAACACCTGCGCCTCTTGCCTATGGGCTGGAACACGGAAAACGGTGGAAAGATTGGCATACGACTCGAAGTCTACGGCTGTCCCTATGGTAATGAGGACCACACGTCTATATAAAATGGAGTTCAGTGATTCAAATGTAGATTCAGATGCATTTAATTTAAATTCTGGTAATTGCATTTGTTTTTTTTTTGGAAAGCTGCTCAACAAGGTAGTTCCTGTCAACAAAGCATAAGATATATACCCCTATTTGGTCTAAGCATAACAAACAGACAACATTTCCTTATTTTATATTTTCGTAGCTTATCTGATTGCCTTTCTCACCTTTAACCTCTGACCCTCTGGCCTCTAGACTCATACGTGATGCATTTTGAGGGGGACGACATGGTGGCATACTCCTTACCTGGTGGGAAACTAAGAACCTTGCAGGACCACTATGCTTTGAACTTTAAGACTCTCGAGAAAGATGGTGTGCTGCTGTACAGTGAGGGCATCCAGGGTGACTCGGTCATGCTAGAGCTGAACACCGGACGACTCTACCTGCATATGTCCCTGGGTAAAGAAAGATCAAGGGCTATAGACATGGGTTTTGAGGAACAGAAATTCATTGTGTTGATGATTTCACTGTCTGATTTTACAGGAAGCAGTACAGTGCATAACATGGATGGCATGACCACAGTGAGGCTGGGGAATCTACTAGACACACAGCACTGGCACTATGTCACCATCAAACGCTATGGCAGAGACCTCAACTTCACGCTAGACAGCCAGACAGAGAGAGTCCTCCTCAATGGCGAGTTTAACTACCTGGACCTGGACAACCAGGTGTGTTCACTAGGCATGACAAATCAAATGGCTGAAGGAATATACTGGATTAGGTCCATTTTTGGTCCATATGCTGTAATTGGTCCATATACAATATTTGGTTCATTTTGGTCCATATACCCCTATTTGGTCTAAAACCTAAAATTGAGATATTGAGATATAGCTAATGAAAACTAGAGTAAATGAGCAAGTAATATAGTAGTAGTAGGTGAGAATTCAGATAAACCAGAAGTGGTCTAATTTTCTGATGATGGGGACATCCGGTGGTGTGGGGTGGAAATTTCAGGTCAAACAACGACACTTATTTTAAGTTTTGTTAAAATAAGTGTCACTGGAACTTTAACTAAGCTCATTTATTGTCCATTTTCTCTTCAGATATATGTAGGTGGCGTTATTGAGAAAGACTCACCTCACCTCCCAGGTAAGGTCAACTTCCGTGGCTGCTTGGAGAATGTCTTCATCAACGGAATCAACATCATTTACAAGACCGAATACCAAGATCCTGATGTACGGTTCGCTCCCAAAAAGGTAGTGTTCTATACCAATCAGTTAAATCAAGAGCATTAATGATATACTTGACGCTTATTTTGGTGAATTGTCATTCTATAAAGACTAATGAGGATTTTTGTAGCACATCCTGTGTGTCAAAGCCTTTCGTTGTTTCATCCCATCATAGAAAAAGATGCACTACACGTGCCGTGACCTCCTGTGGAGACCCATGACCTTTGCAGGGCCCAACAACTACCTCCAGGTGCCTGGGTTCTTTCGAAAGAGCCGACTGGCAGTGAAGTTCAAGTTCCGGTCTTGGGACTACACAGGATTGCTGATGTTCACCAGGTTTGCTGATGATAAGGGCTCACTGGAGCTTGGATTGAGTGAGGGTCAAGTCAACATCACGCTCACACAGCCAGGGAACAAGAGACTCCGCTTCGCTGCAGGTAACTTTCACATCTGACCGCTGATCCACTTAAAGTTCAAGACACCAGTCTAGAATGAATTGTAATAATTCGAAGATTTCCTTTATAACTGAACATCCTTTATCATTGCTGGAGTTTTTTGGATCTGTGAGTTTGGGCCTTTATGCTCTGAGAGAAAAGACACGAAAACACACCCACAGGTTGCATTTATGACGTTCTCTAGAACGTTGGGTGAATATTGGGTGTGTCCATATTATTAATTTCCATGAAGTTGGAATGAGATGTTCAATAACACATATAGGTGTGATGATCGGGTCTCTACATACTTTGTCAATATAGTGTATGTCTATGTAACTGGACTATCTACTTGTATCTGGAGCGTGATACTTCAACCGTTTCGGATTTCTATAAATTGAAGGAACATAAACACAGGTTTGATGTGTTTTTTTTTTATCACGAGCTACTAATATACAATCACTCCAACATCCCATTTTGTGTGGCTGGTTCCAAGGATATCGTTTAAATGATGGTTTCTGGCACACGGTGGATCTGGCCGCCAGAGACAACTTGCTCTCAGTCACTATCGACGAGGACGAGAGCTCTCCACTGAAGATCACCAACCCGTTCATGGTTCGCACTGGAAACACCTACTTCTTTGGAGGCAAGTAATGACAGCAATTCATATACATATATACACACATACAGTATATAAGCAAAATCTACAATGGAATGGTTCACAAATAAACATATCCAGGTGTTAGAATGGCCAAATCCAAGTCCAGACCTGAATCCAATCGAGAATCTGTGGAAAGAACTGAAAACTGCTGTTCACAAACGCTCTCAATCCAACCTCACTG
>JAFFST010046229.1:19796-34355 GCA_022414735.1 Noturus placidus | reverse complement strand
AAACACTTAAGTGTGACAAACATGCAAAGGAACAGGAAATGAGGAAGGGGGCAAACACTTTTTCACACCACTGTATATTATACCATAGCAATGTTGCATTCTGCATTCTACTTGGTCAGAAGCAGACCCAGTAGTACCAGTAGTACCATCTCAGAGACTTGTATAATGGAAAATCTACAAAAACGTGTATAATTGTTAATATGGTGACGTTTAAGGGAGGAAAGTCTTCAGGACAGAGGAGTTTGCATGCATATTGGTCAAAGATGGCAAAATGGTGTGCGATAAAAGAGATAAAACCCGTTGGGAATGTACTTTTACGGCAAAATAATCAAAGCACTGACTAATGTTTAGCGTTAAAAAGTTGCTGTTTTACGGAAAAGTGCGGTATGATTTCCGTTACTTTTGATGTTTACCCTCTGCTCGTTTTTCTCAGAGGTCGGTGATATCGATTACGACGTTCAGAGACACAACAGTCCGGGTTTGGTGGGCTGCATATCTGGGGTCCGTTATAACATCTTCGCACCACTGAAGGCGTATTTCCGGCCCAACGTCACCAATCCACCTGTCACCACCCAGGGCTACGTGGTGGAGTCTAACTGTGGTGCGTTCCCTCCTGTCTTGGGCTACGTGCCCTGGGAGGATGACCCCTGGTTCACTGGACTATGTAAGACTTTTCATCACTCATGATTAACATGCATTTCAGAAATATTTAGATATTTTCCGCTTAGCTGAAATAAAATAATTTTAAAAAACCTATAGTTTTTTAAACAACTCAAACCTTTATGTGATACAATCAAATGAAAAATAGTTTTCTAAAATATTCATATTAATGATGATTTCATCCTCTATATTACTTTAATATAAATATAAATACATAAATACATAACACAAGGATAGAAATATGGCTAATAATAATAATAATAATAATAATAATAATAATAATAATAATAATAATAATATAAAATGGTATTTTAAACTAAGTCAACAGTTTATGATTCCATATATATAAATATTTTGCTTCTTTTGCAGTCTTCTATTATATTCACGATGATGTGACTCCGCCCTGGATGACATGTAAGTGTTCATGATTTCCAGAATGTTAATTAATTTTTCCGACGTTGTATTCTTGTCTCTGCTCTTCATGATAAAGTAAAATGGTATAAGTCGCACTTACAGTATATAGCGCTTTTATCCAAAGCGCTTTACACTGTGTCTCATTCACCCATTCATGCACACATTCACACACCAATGGTAGCAGGGCTGCCATGCAAGGCGCTAACTTGCCATCGGGAGCAACTTGGGGGCTCAGAGTCTTGCCCAAGGACACTTCGGCATGTGGAATCACGTGGGCCGGGAATCGAACCGCCAACCCTACGATTAGTGGACAACCCGCTTTACCACCTGAGCCACAGCCGCCCCAAGCACTTCATAAATGTGTTCTTAATTCACTCAGTCATGCCACAGATGCATCATCTCCTTCTCTCTATATTTTCATCAGTTTGCTCTCGTTCTCTCTCTTTTTCATTTCCTGATCTTTCTTGATCTCCGATTGCCTGGTGTTAAATAATAGCACTTAAAAAAACAACAACAACATCAACAACAAAGAACAGTTTATTATTCATCTTGGATTATGTGAAGTGTCTGGCATTGTTGTTACTGTAGAAATGATAATGTACTGTGTACGTTAAGTCTCTGTGTAAGAGTAAGTGCATTAATATATATATATATATATATATATATATATATATATATATATATATATATATATATATATATATGAAAATGAATCACCAACTTCTGAAAAATCATAATTGTGAATTCAACACTGGTGTGAATATGATGTGTGTGTGTGTGTGTGTGTGTCCACAGTGATTGTCACGGTGTCTCTGATGCTGCTCTTCCTCGTGCTGTACGGCATGTACATTTACCTGTACAGATATAAAGGCAGCTATCACACGAACGAGCCGAAAAACTTGGAGTCACCCAGTTCCTCACGTCCTCTCACCGAAACACTGCGCAAGGAGAAGAAGAACCTACCGGAAATCCAGGAGGAGGCGACGGGTGATTAACATCTTGATGAGAAACAGGGTCTTTGGGGGGAGGGGGGGGGATTACACAAGGTGAGCGAAACAGGAAATGAAGAAACGGATGGATGAAACGGGTTGAAACAGGAAAAGTTATGATTATAGAACACGCCTATATTTTTGCTTTATATTTTTCATTGATATTAGTGTGTTTGTTGTTGTTTTTTCTGCCCCTGGTGGTCATTGGTGGTAGTTGGGTGTTAATCTGACATCTGGTGCTTTTTGGCTAAACATTTGCAGGGTTCAGGTCCGTGTCCTGCAATGCAATGCTGGCCAAAGTAAGTGCCTCGGGAACCCGAAAAGTTATAAAAAGCAGCATTTTTGCTAATGTTTACAAAGATCCTATCTATTTCTGGTAAACTATATGCTGTTGTATGCAAAAGTTTGGGCACCCCTGGCCAAATCGCATACACATTGTTGATGTTTTGAAGTGAAAAGAAAAGTAGAAACAACATCTCCAGAGAACTACGGAGTCCATCTATACTTGTTTAAAGAATTTTCACCCAGTCTTCCTCGCAGAATGTTTCTAGCTCGGAGGTGTCCTTGGACTGTCTTTGCACAGATCATGTTCAAGTCAGGGGACTGTGAAGTCCATTCCAAAAGCTTCCGCTTTCATTTCTTAAAGTAGTTCATGGTGGGTTATGAGATACACGTCTGCTTTGGATCATCGTCCTTCTGTGCCACACAACCCCAAAACATGATAGATCCACCTCAAACAGTTAGCGAGGTGTCCTTTTCATTAATTTCTGCTTTTATTCTCCAAATGTTTCTCCTTTTTTTTGCATATATCAGTCGTTCACTTTTGCAATGAGGTTCCAGGTAAAGAATCCTTCTGATGACTCTTCCATGCAGATCACATTTGTTCAAGCGATGTAAAAGGCACAGAACAGTCCACACCCTCCTGCAGGTCTTTAGTGCCATACTGGGATTTTAACGGCACCTCTTAATGACATTCAGATCCTCAATCAGCTACTTAAAGGAGCCCATGGTTGTTGAAAGTGAGCACACGGTATGAAGAGTCAGAATTTATTACCCTCTGGAATTATAATGGGGCGCACGGTGGCTTAGTGGTTAGCATGTTTGCCTCACACCTCCAGGGTCAGGGGTTAGATTCCCACCGTGGCCCTGTGTTTGTGTGGAGTTTGTATGTTCTTCCCGTGCGTCGGGGGTTTCCTCCAGGTACTCCGGTTTCCTCCCCCAGTCCAAAGACATGTATGGTAGTCTGATGGGCGTGTCTAAAGTGTCCGTAGTGTATGAATGTGAGTGTGTATGTGATTGTGCCCTGCGATGGACTGGCACCCTGTCCAGGGTGTACCCCGCCTTGTGCCCCATGCTCCCTGCGATAGGCTCCAGGTTCCCCCGTGACCCTGAAGGAATTATAAGCGATATTGAAGATGGATGGATGTCATATGCTGAAAATGTTGCGTATACTTCTTTTCGCTTCAAAAATGAAGAAGAAGGATAATTTGACGAGGGGTTGTCCAAACCTTTGATTACAGCTCTATGGCTTTCAGCGGACATTTTGAAATATTCATAAAAGCCGATGGGTTTAGAAATCTATATTTGTTATATTACTGCCTTCATCAATGATTAGTGCTCGCACATACAGCAGGATCATTTAAACACTCTTTGAGCTTTGTTCCGTGTGCTTAGCACTTATAATCTCTGTAATTGGAGAAATAGTATTTAGAATAAAAGAGAAACTAGTCATATAGCATAAATATATATTGACGTACCGGCCGCAGAATAATAGCAGATTGATTTTTTTTTTAAAGCTGGAGAAGAGCCATAGTGAGCTTGGTCATGCCCGTATTAATGTTAAATGCTATCTCGGTCTTCCCAGTTTTATAGAAGTGAAACCGAACCTCAACTTTTACGAATCCTGCCCTGTGGAATAAATATGAGAAAACTGTTGTGTGTTTGATGTCAGTACGCCTTGACTCAGGGTTGAAACGTTCCTCTCAGTGTCTCCTCTCATTTAGAACATATCATACAGTCAAGTCTGAAAGTCTCGTTCATGATCCCACGTTTTATTCGCTTAATACTTTTTAAATCAAGAATACGTTATTTATGTCCATTTTAGCTGTCAGAGAAATCTCACTTCATTCGCTTATTGTATACAGTCCAAAAGTTTGTACCACCAACCCCAACTCCGTCCCCACCCCACCCCACCCCCACCCTCACCCCCACCCCTAAACTCCGCCTCCAGACCCAGGCATAAAGTTCTGACACAGGTGACTTCCATAAGTGTTATAAAAATAGCACAAACTACTATAATGGCTTTGATTAGCACGTCCGCCTCACACCTCCAGGGCCGGGGGTCGAGTCCCGCCAGGGCCATGTGTGTGTGGAGTTTGCATGTTCTCCCCGTGTGTCAGGGGTTTCCTCCGGGTACTCCGGTTTCCTCCCCCAGTCAGAAGACATGCATGGTTTTTTGTCATGCATGAATGCATGGTTGTATGACATGCATGAATGTGAGTGTGTATGTGATTGTGCCCTGCGATGGACTGGCACTCTGTCCAGGGTGTACCCCGCCTTGTGCCCCATGCCTCCTGGGATAGACTCCAGGTTGACCCTGAAAAAGGAGTAAGCAGTAGAGGATGGATGGATGGACTATAATGGCTCCTGTTATGGAAAATGTATCAGTTGATGAACCAAATCCCGCCTTAATTACTTGATCCTACATCCTTCACCATGTCATCTCAGGGAGATTTCCCTTGCCACCGTCACCTCTGGTTTGCTCATGAATGATCTTAATCTACATACAGATTCCTAGAATTTGTTGAAAGTGCTATAGAAATCAAATGGAATTGAATTGAATTCAACGCAGCCTGTGACCTGTTTTGTTCATCGAGTTTAAAATACAATACAAAGTCAATGATGGGTTTTCAGAACGGAACAGACTTCTGGACTCGACTGTATCGTATCGTCACTCCGGCATTTTCAAATCGGAAATGACTTCCTGGAGCTCGTTTTTCTTTTTTTTTTTTTTTTTTTTTTTTAATTATTATTATTATTTCCAAATCCCACAACAGGAGTGGAAGCACTGAGAGGAATTATTTATGATTAGTCGCTGATGTCTTCGTGTGAGTTTGTGTGTTCGGATCCGAGCTCAAGCTGGAATCTGAATGCATACGTGGTCAAGCAATTATTATAACAGCCTACCTAAACACACACACACACACACACACACACACACACACAATATTTTGTCCACATCATTTCCAGTTATCGGGATGAATTCAAATCAAAATATCATTTCCTCGCACGGCTGTCTTGGTGTAAGCGCGTACAGATATAATACGTTTTAAAATCCACGCAGCATATCACATCTTTGATCATATCGGTCATTTCTTTTTAACTGAACTTTTCTTTTTCACCAAATATGTGCATGAAGTAGAGTGATGGTCAGTGTACAAGTCATCCAGTTTAATATTGGGGTAACTCCAAACCCTAAATGACTTGGCCATGAAGTTCTGAGCTTATTTATTTCTTTCTTCGACACATTGGTGTATTTTCTCCTTGGTTCCCGGTCTGCCCGAGCTCAGAGTTGTATGACTGCATTGCATTCTGGGATTTTGAGTCCAATGTTTGCACCATACTACCTCGAAGTTGGATTTTATCCATTAATATGTCTTGCGCTCGATGATTGTGTATTTATTTATTTATTTTTATTTCTCTCCACCAAATCACCCTTTGTAACTGTCCTAGCAAAAGCAGTGTCTTCCTGTTACGTCGGCACGGGGGAATTTTTCATGGAAATAACACCAATCCAGCACCGACCCAACAGATTATCACTCGTGTTTCACAGTGGAGTTTTCCTTTGATCTTCGCATGCCTATTTTTGCTTCTGCATCGAATTTGGTGGAGAAATGCTGCTCTATCCGGATATCCGAATCACATGATTTTATTTGGGTTTAATATCAGAGCACAATACTTTTTCCTATTTAGTCTTACAGTATTTTCAGTCGCATGAATAATGAGTACACCTTTTTTTTTTTTAATTCAGTGCTTTTTCACCAATTTACTGCAAGTAACTTACTAGTTCCTCTGCAATTTCAATAATTAGATCCCGTCAGCCTGACGTAGCGGACAACATTACATTATGTATTGATTATTTATTCAACAACAACAACAAAACATTGTAGAAACCATGTGGGGAAAATGGAGTGCAAGCTTTATTGCTTCAGTAGGAATTAAGGTATTAAATAACAGACAGGTGATGCTAATTAAAGCCACATGATTGGTTGAGTGGCAGGACATGTGAGCATGTCTATAAAATGCATAACAAGGGGGTGATTTCTTTCTCTCAGGTTGAACAGAAATGACATCTGAAATGTTGCAGAGAAGCAGGATTTGTCACTTTTTTTTTTTGTTCTTCTAAAATCAATAAAATCATAATGAGATGGAGTAGTGTATGTGATTGTGCCCTGCAATGGACTGGCACCCTGTCCAGGGTGTACCCCACCTTGTGCCCGATGCCTCCTGGGATAGGCTCCAGGTTCCCCGTGACCCTGAAAAGGAGTAAGCGGTTGAAGATGGATGGATGGATGGATGGATGGAGATGGAGTAGTTAGAAATTGAGAACATTTAAGATTGACATTTTCTTCATATAGATTGTCCTGTAACTCTAATTGACCAGAAAACAACCAGCTGGGATAACGCTCGGAGATAATGCAAGGAACCCCAAGGTATAGCTAGAGATCTGCGTTTCTGACCGTTTTATCAGGAAAATGCTTTATATGGCGGTCATGGAAGTGTACGTAGGAGAATGAGTTTTATGAACAGTCCGATGATTGGCTGAACAGTTTAGATTTGCATACCTGCACTTCA
Organism: Noturus placidus; assembly: GCA_022414735.1. Taxonomy (NCBI): domain Eukaryota; kingdom Metazoa; phylum Chordata; class Actinopteri; order Siluriformes; family Ictaluridae; genus Noturus; species Noturus placidus. The sequence goes on along the minus strand of JAFFST010046229.1, from coordinate 27,438 downwards.
AGAGATCACAAGATCTCTGAAGTGATCTACGGTATGTTGTAGAAATGAGACTTTATGTTTGAATGGAGTGTTGAGTAATTCTGCAACAAAAAAGCCAAGTGAGAATATCTCTAGATACACCTCACGAGGTGAAGGATTGGTGGCCTCCATTGATTGCTCAAACAGAAATCTTATATCTTCGGCTACAAGATTCAGAATCTTAAAGATTGCCGTTTAATTGGTTTCAGGCTGGAGAAATTGCTTCTAACAGGGTCCGTGGGCTTTGTGGTGGAAGATCTGGTCACTATATTGAAGTTACATGTTAAATTGACACATTTTCTCCTTGAATCTATTACTTCCTGTGAAAGTAGCTGGTTCTTGGTCACACTTGCAGCGACAGCTTGGGCACACGAAAGGAGTGGAGTCCAAGCACAGCCGAAAATCTATAATCTAATGGTTGGAAAAGAAAATAAGTAAAGTGGTGAACTCTTAAGAAAACCGTTTCATTAGTTGGTTAAAGGTTCTGCTTCTTTAATCTAGTTAGGAACCTTATACTACAGAAAACCCTTTCCTTGTAAATGTTGTAAGAAAGGTTCCTGGTCCAGACCTATACCTCATTGAGATACTCCGGTGGGACCTGAAGATAATGAAACCCCTTTAAATATCAATGAACATTTTTACTCTTACACGGTTGGGATTGCTTTCGTTCAAACAAAACGACTGAGTTTCACTTCTAAATAAGCTCTATGGCAGGGGTCTTCAACGTTTTCCATGCCAAGGACCCCCAAACTGATGGTGAGATGGAGCGGGGCCCCCTAATTATATATATTGTATGAAATTGTGTTATATCAAACTGGTACCAAAACTTTCACGTCCCCATGCAGTACCTCCGCGGACCCCCTAGGGGTCGCGGACCCCCTGTTGAAGACCTCCGCTCTATGGGCATAGCTTCTCCATGACCTCTAAATTGAGCGGGGACCCCCTAATTATATATAGTATGAAATTGTGTTATATCAAAGTGGTACCAAAACTTTCGCAACCCCCATGCAGTACCTCCGCGGACCCCCTGTTGAAGACCTCCGCTCTATGGGCATAGCTTCTCCATGACCTCTAAATCCGCGCGTGGCTACGTAATCCGTAAACTTGTAAATGTAAATGTAAATTTAAGCTAATATGTTTACACAGATTATGAACATTCTCCCCAACAAACTGGATCTTCATGAGTACGGCACTTCTTTATGAAAATAAACAATCTATGAAAATCCAGTTTGTAGATAAGTGAAGCGCATTATTCATTTGGAAATCAGAGTGGCACAGACGTCCTTTAGAACAACGTGAAATGCGTATAAAAGTAACGAGTTTGCAGAAAACGACTTCTTGCAAGCATTATTAAATGATCATGTCATGCATTTCATTTTCCCACCATGGTTTCTTCAGGCTGGTTTATCAAAGTACTCTATTCTTTTATTTGTTAGCTGAATGTGTACATCATGAATTAAAAGGGGCGCACTTTCTTTTGCACACGTCCGTATGTTTTGAATTCATTTCCACAGTAAATAAGCCAGTATTAGAGCCGTGACGTGGTATTAACAAAGCTTGGATAATTCAGTTTGGTGCCCCTTGTGGCCACGAGAGTCTCTGCATATGAGAACTACAGTGTAAATGTACATTTTAATCAGATTAGTTCTAGCCCACTGTCATCACTGCTGCTACCGCTGCTGCTTTCTAGCTGATGATCAAGTTGAGCTTTAGATGATCGCCATCATCGCCATCCGATCCTCTGCTGAGGTCTCACTAGGATCAATGCTTTAAAAGAAAAATAAAAAAACTGAAGTAGAACACATTCAAGCTATGCATTCTGCATGACGGCACTTTTTCAGTAAAACGCAATAAGAATAACAATTAAAAAAAAACACAAACAACAATAAACAAACAAACAAAAACAAAAAAGCAATCAGCTGCTTCCAGTGCTAGTGCTAGTGTCACCGCCAAAGTAGCGATAATAATATCCGCACATATGTACAGTACGTGTCTAAATAAATGTGCAAATGGTCTTTTTTATTCGTGTCATTTGTATTCAGATAGGCAAGTGATGAGTATGCATGTAGAGTGAGTAGACGGCCGTGACTCTCGTTCTCTCGAGTTGCCGTTCTACCGTGAGTCCGTATTTCCCATCCGTCGTTCGCGTTGTCGCTTTCAGTCACTCAGGATGAGGCGACAGCACACCGTACAGGTTTGAATGTAGAACATCTGAGCGTATGAAAGAGCGTGAGAATGTAAACGAGTGCTGTTTAAAGTACTTAGTGCTCATCACCAGAAGGTTTGGAGTTCAAAAGCTGCTGGTGAGCTTTCTTCTGAGTAACGCCGTGTTCATGACTACCTGTTCGAACCACCGACTTACTCGTAATTCCCACTCGGAAAGCAAGCTCAGGGGGTCTACTTGAGCGCGATGCGATTTATGACCATCGTAATGGTGTAGATCAGATACGTTCCTGCTTAGGGATCGTTAGACAAAGTTCTGTGTTGTGTAGTCTGATTAAACTGGCCACCTCAGCCGGGTTCACACTCTACGATTTTGCGCACGATTTGGTCGTCTGACCAAACCATTTTTCGAGAATCCTAAAAGATTCCTAGGCCGAAATCTGAAGGCTTTGACCGCTAGTTCGACACGTTCCTCACAGCTGATTAATAGCTATCTGTTTCCATAAAATTTTTCCTCCTATTAAATTCTACCAGTATGAGATGATCCGAGGAACGTCCTGTAGTCTGACGTCTCCTACTCCGTATGAATCTTCGTGTGTGCGTGGGTCCGTTTTTCGCGTCTCGACTGTCGTACAGTCCGACATTAACGACGACTGAGATCCGACAGTGTGACACGGCGTACAGCGGAGGGTTCACGTTCGTACTCTCCAGCTAGCAACAGTCGCTAAACGACAATTAAAAAATCGCCCCGTGTGCGCCCGGCTTAAGTCGGTATGAACAATCTGAGGTGTGAAGAAGGAAGGGTTGTGTTTTGGTTTAATTTGCTTCGTGTAAAATGATCTACCAAGCGAATAAACGTACATGTCAAATATCCAAGCTTAATACTTTACCTTACCTTATGACCTTACTCGTGCAACTTCATATCTACGGCACTTCCAAGGTTAGCGTGGTGTCTGTTTAAATGAGGGTCTTCCTAAAAAAAATAACTTTTTCTTTTGTTTTTGTCTGGGAGGTTTGTGTATATGTCCTTGACAAGAAGTCTGACGGCACCTTAGAAGTCACTACCATAAAAGTTCTGTTTGCGTTACATACACAAATGCATCAAAACACGCTAGTGTGCATGACACTTTATGGAATGATCTGCTAATCCAGTCCTGGAGGTTCAGAGTCCAGCAGAGTCTGATGGTTTTTCTCGCTTGTGAATTGCCAGGATCAATTCCGACCTCCCGACACCCAGTTTGCATGTGCTTCAGGGGGTTTTCTCTGGGTCCTCTGGTTTCCTCCGCCAATCCAATGAGGCTGATTGGCATCTCTAAATTATCCAGGGTGTGCGATTGTGCCCGTCGATGGATTGACACCCCATCCATTCTTGTGCCCCGAGTCCACTGGGATGGGATCCTTGTGACCCGGTGTAGGATAAGCAGTACTGAAAATGTTTGGATGAACATTACCTGAAGCTCTTGACCTCCATGATTTTCTATATTTTGCTGCTACAGGATTGGCTGGGGTTGCTGATTTTCCTAATAGTTTTGTAAAATCCTAGAAAGTCTTGGCGTCACTTAGGAGAGCTCTTACTGGTATGATAATGTAATATATTCTACTACTACTAAATAATAATAATAATAATAATAATAATAATAATAATAATAATGTAAACACAGGTAAGTTACTAAAATGTGCTGGACTTTGGCCCTTAAGAACTGTAATTGGTCACACTGGTTTTAAAATGCCATCTTGCAAGTTTTTTTTGTATAAAGTTCAGCAGAAATGTATTTTGTGTGTGTGTGTGTGTGTGTGTGTGTGTGTGTGTGTGTGTGCGGTTTGATTATTTCAGTTTGCTTATAATGTCATAAAATGTGTGTGTATACAGTAACACCAGTCTGGTGTGTGTGTGGATGGACGGACGGAGGGTTAATCATGTGTGTAAGGTCAAAGGTTAACACCTTTTTAAAGATGTTTAGTCTCAGCTTTCAGAGGGCAGATTTGTTCGGTAACATAATTAACTAGAATGTAAAAGATCCCCTCGCCCCTGTCTTTTTGTAACTCGTTCATTGTAATTACCATGACTAAATCAGAACGCAAAACCAAACGGACTCTTCAATAAAAGGAGCTTGAAGGAAACGTTTCTGTCGTGATTTATTTGTGTTTCTTATTTTTTAATAGGATTACTTCCTAGTCTCCTGTTTAGCCCAACAGTGGACGAATGGGACGGTTAGCTAGCTAGCTAGCTAGCTAGCGTTTCTGAAGCAATTTAGCCGTCTGGTAAACATTCGCAAATATGTCTTCATAAAATCCTGTCAGGTTAGCCCAGTGTTAGCTAGCTGGCTAACAAAGACATGGAAAGGATCCATGTAGAACCATGCAAGTGTTTCTCTATTAGAAAGGGTTCAAAATGAAGAAAATAAACAGCTCACGTAGGAAAATCTTCAAAGATGGAGCGCAATGCTAGCAGATTGTGAGGCTGTGTGGAGGCATACTCCTTAAAACCCTTACATATACAAAGAGTCCCTGAAGAACACTTTTTCTAAGCGTGTACAGGTTATAATACAACACTTGCATTCACACCGTTATGGGAAATAATCCATGATGGGAAATGGAGTTACCCGGACACCGCAACGTTGATGATTTTCCTCTAACAGCACGAAAACACGTCTTTCATTCCTCTTTTATCACAGTAACTAGCCAAGGATTACTTTTATATTCAGAATGAAATGTCATACGTAATAGTTTAGTTACATTTAATATTGTAGATATACATTATAGCAGCTATATACATCACTCCCTTACCTGCCTCTCTTTTTTCTCTCTCTCTCTTCACGTTAAGAAGACCAAATAGCTTAAGTCTTAATCAGGGGTCTTCAAGGTTTTCCAGGCCAAGGACCCCCAAACTGATGGTGAGATGGAGCGGGGACCCCCTAATTATAAATATTGTATGAAATTGTGTTATATCAAACTGGTACCAAAACTTTCGCGACGCCCATGCAGTACCTCTGCGGACCCCCTTAGGGGTCGCAGACCCCCGGTTGAAGACTTAAGACATTCCAATGTTATGTTAAATAATATCATAAAAAATAAATAATCTGTTTATTATGAAGTTTACATTATGTGGAACACCTACAGTAAAAGTCTCTGTATAATTGCTCATATACCCTGTATATATATATATATATATATATATATATATATATATAATTAAACCCCTTCTGACCAATCAGAATCATCGAGAATTCAACAATGTTGTTATATAAATAATCCTAAAGACATCATTACACGACCTCTTTCAATTCAACCTACTGTATAGACTCAATGACACGCCTTCTGTAGTATGCAATTGAAGTAGTGATTGATTTAAGTCTATATATTCTACATAAGGGGCGTGATTAGCACGTTCGCCTGACACCTCCAGAGTTGGGGGTTCGATTCCCACCAGGGCCCTGTGTGTGAGGAGTACTCCGGTACTCCGGTTTCCTCGCTCAGTCCAGAGACATGCATGGTAGGCTACTTGGCGTGTCCAAAGTGTCCGTAGTGTATGAATGGGTGTGCGAATGTGTATGTATTGCCCTGTCCAGTGTGTACCCCGCCTTGTGCCCGAGGCTCCAGGTTTCCCCGTGAAGTCATGGATAAGTGGTATAGAAGATGGATGGATGGGATGTCATATGTATGGAATCCAAATACTCATTACATCAATGTGGTGGAAAATCCGCAGTAAATTTCCATACACACTGAATACTATTGGTGTACATGTAACGTTGGAAATAATCCTGCCCCCTTCCCACCCCCTACAAAAAAAAAAAAAACACACCTCACAAGTCTCCCTTAAACTTGAAATACACTTATTTCCACTCATTCGTACCCGTAAGCAATCAAACATGGCAAAGACACACAAACACAGACACGTTTTAAAGTTATAAATTTATTTACCACACACAGACCTGCTTGCTTTCACATACACATCGAACTTCCATGGTGTTTTCGGTCACCTCGAAGAGTTTGAATAAAGAGTAGGTTGGCGTAAGCAATGACCGCATACATGTAGTAGAGAAATAATATTATATAATAATATTCCGTCTCAAAACCTTTAGACCTTGGATATCAGGATTTTATTGTATCATTATACACGTAGAGTATATTCGATGGAAAGCTATTCCACAAAACGGGAAACTTGAACTGAATAGAAATGTAATAAATTCCAAAAGCTAAAAGGCAAGAACAAAATCTATGTATGTATGTATTTATTTATTTATTATAACTAAGTGTTATGAATTCCACTTTGCTTTCCGAGTCGGCGTATCTCGAATTTGGCACATCTTGAAATGGGAAGACTTCTTCAGAAGATAACATGGGTACAGGTCAGAAAATGGTCAAATAAGTGACATTGAAGAACATTTTAAAAAAGGTAGGCATTCATTTTTTTTCTTTTCTTCTTTTAACCAAACAAACAAACAAACAAACAAACAAAGCATGAACGTGACGGAGTGGAAGACCGCCATGCTGATTTAATAATATTCCCGTTTCGCTCACGTCATTGCTGTGTACAACAGAGATGCCTAGAAAAGGGTGTCATGTCCTCCATCTTTGCTAGGTGTACTTGGCAAGGAAACAAAACAAGCAGGAATACTCCACCACCAGGGCAATCCGAAACAAAAGCAAATTTTGACTTAAATCTCAAAATGTAAAGTTCAGAATAGCTATATATGGGTCAAAAACAAACAAACAAACAAACAAACAAACAAACAAAACAACAGATTCTGCAATAGTAACCAAATATGAACACATTATTTGCAATGAACAGATAAACGAATACAACAGGAAGCCCGATTTGTTTTCGTTTTTCCATCCGTACGTGGATAGATCCCATCGGATCGGGCTGTAACAGCATGCAGGAGGTTTTTCATTTTCATGCCACGCAGGCGCACATGTCCATTTAAATCCAGATATGAACTGGAGTGATGTAGCTGAGGTTGAGGAACTGTCAAGAGTCAAAATTCACACACCATGTGGTCATGCTCTTCTCAAAAACAAGAACCAAAAAAACAAACAAACAAACAAACAAACAAACAAACAAAAACCCCAAATAAATAAATAAAAAGTTTAAGCCACACCCACTTAAAACCCAGATTTAAACCCAAACAGAGATACCAATATACGGAGCATTTAAATACATTTTGTTCTTGGTATTAGAACAGTAAGGCGAATATTTACTCCGGATTACAAATTGTTCCCTTCAGAACTTTCTTTCGTTCTTAATATGAACTGTACAAAACATGTTTGAAAGATAAATTCAGTGGAATGCTATTTAATATTTATGCATATTAATACATTTCTGTAAAATGAAAAGCCTCGAGGCAACCCCCCCCCAAAAAAAAACAACAACAAAACCTTTCCTAAAGTCTTGTCTTTGACCCATATTATATATATATATATACATACATACGTATACACACACACATATACTTATATA
>JAFFST010046229.1:5698-19746 GCA_022414735.1 Noturus placidus | reverse complement strand
TATATACACACACATATTATATATATATAATGATTTTGATGAATGAAGAATCAACGATTTTGTCAGCTTTAGCATGTGAACGATGCACATTACAACTGTTGCCAGGTGTATGAGATTACGTCCAGATCGCTGTGGTTTCGGTTCCTTATGATCGTGATGTGAGCGTTGCGTTATATACCTCGGTACCTTTTAAAAGATGCATGTAAGAAACGCCTTGTAGAGGGGCACGTGACGCTCCTTTTGGCGGAAACATAATAGAAGTGAAATATCATATCACGCAGTGTGATGCACAAATTATTACGCACTGAAGATTATGTGTGGTTAATAGGATTAAACTAATTCTGTCATTAAGAGATGCAGCAATGCATTATGATGTGTGTTCTTTTTTTTTTTTAGCATGCTTTCTTTATGATTACAGAAATGATAACGTGGTTAGCGTATTCGCGGCGTTCTCGAATCTTCCGTGTGGAAAACGCACTAAATAGTCAGTCGGTTAGGTGGATTTAGTTTAGTTTAGCTCGTTGTTTAATACATATGAAAGGAATGATTACAGAACCTACTCGCTCTTCGAGAAAAATAAAATAAAAAGACCCTACGAACGAATCTCGCGCACTTCTTTCCTTTGTCATCATTAGCTCGAAGAGCACATTCACCTTGTCGGCTTGTATGGTTCCTTTGTGTGTGTTTTTTTGCTTCGTGTTATGAAGTCTAAAACATATTGGATTCCCAGGGTTGCCAGAGTCACACTATTTATTTATTTTTTTACTACTACATGTGCAGATGCAGACAGTGAGTGTATCTATGATGTACTGAAACATTTCTGTTGTAAGAAAGGGGGATTATAGAGAGGATAATGTGTGTTCCAGATGAATTAAAAGTTGTGTTGGAGATACTGTATCAGAAATGTTTCCTGATTTCAATACCTTAATTCCGTGCAGGTCTTATTGTGTTTTTATTTTACATTTTTTTCTCAAAGATCTAATTGCGCTAGAACTTCTGCTGAGACCTGGCAACCCTGCAGATACCTGCCACTGTTGCTAGTTTACATCCTACAAATATGTATATGTTTGCGCTACATAGTTAGCCACTGCCGAGATGCTTAGCGCTGGAATAGCCGGGGATCCCGGTGAGATACAGATTAGCGTAGCTGATATGAGATGGCGGCGTTATAGAAACATTTTCAAACAAATAAAGCTTGAATGTCAAAAGTAGCCAACGACAAAGCTTTGCGGATTAGAGTAACAAGCTAACGTTACAGTACACGGCATTTTAGCTAAAGATAACATTATTGCAGATGTGAAGTTCATTCGTTTCCGTGTGAATAAACTGAACAAAACTAAAACAGCAACCATAACTATGTCTCCTAGTTTGCAACTATACGTAATGTAGACTATATTAGGATGCTAAAACTGCTACTCAGAAGCTTGTGTATAGAGTTTACCACAGGTTAACTGAAGAGAAGAATGCTCTCTGCTCCAGATTAGCCAAATTAGCAGCTTTTGATGCTTTCTTGTCACAGGAGGAAAAAAAAAAAAAGAGTGATGGAAAGGACACCGCTGTCGGAGGTGATTTTTAGTTAAATCGCTGTAGCATAGCTAATTGGACATGACGTACAAATATTCCCGCATTACTTGGCTAATCATCCGTACGCTAGCTCTGTCGCAAGTGCTTCTATACCATTTATGACTAGCTAGGTCTTAATAGAACATCACCCATTTGCATTAGTACAATAGCATACGCTGTTATTTCCTGTATTAGCCTACATGCTGCTAGCATAACAGATTCTGCTAAGTTAGTACATTTAGCGATCTGTAACTTTTTTTTAGCTGGAGATTACATTCCTGTACTTTGTCAGGTTACGCTGGGAATGTTAATGCACCACTAATTCGTGTATTAGCTATTAGTTGAACAAGCTAACACAGTTAGCTTCTTCTCTCTCTTTTTTATTAAAATAGTTTTAAGATTTCCTTCGAATATTTTTGGAAATTGTTGATTGTAAGAGTGATTTCTATTAAGAACACTAGCGCCTTTTTTTTTTTTTTTTTATTTATTTTATTTTACACACCAACACAAACATTCTAATTCAATTAAATCCTTCTGAATTGAAACATGGGGTTATGGGACCTTGTCTTGGTTTTCCATTTTGGATATTTTATGATGAGCGATTCTTTGATATCATACCGTTATCGTAATGTTATGACATCACAGAATCCCTTCTTGTAACCCGAAGATGTATCCAGGCAACCACATTATAGAAACGCAGTCTTGAGTGAGGTGAGGAGAGGTGCATTGTGGGCAGGAAAGGTGGAAGGTTGGAAAGTCAGGCCACGTCAATCTCCCTCTCTATGCCCACGTATTTGAGAGCGTCGGCTTGACTGTACCTACGAGGGATCCAGGGATGTACTATAAGTGAATATCAATGAGATTCAGGGTTTAAATCCAGTACAAGCTTTAAAAAGTACAAATAAATACAAAAGCAAGTCGGACGTCCCTCAGTAAAAGAAAGTGGTTCTGCTCAAACTGAGTTTGCTTCCATGGACATTTTGGTATTTGTCAAAAAACACGACCTTACCTTTTGAATCCAACAAGAACATGTTGACCAGAACCATGGCACCAACACATAGCCCTACTAGATGGACGTTAAACATTTGAAGGAACATACTCTGATGTAACTGTCAGCCAATAGGAGACGGTCTGAGGCAGGGCTTCAGTCATTTCTGCTGATCTAAGATGGAGGATGGTTGCTCACATCCAGAGCTTACTGATAACTTTTCAAAGCTCACAGTGAACCGTGACCCGCTACTCCATTGGTGTGTGTTGAACAAGAAGACGTCTATTTATTTTTTCTTTGAATAGATTTATAATAGTAGCTTGATGACAGGAATAAAGCAAGTCTTAATAGAGAAATGTACAACTAATGAAGTAAAATATGATTATCATAAATGGATAATTATCAGACTATTCATGTGAATTTAGCTATTAATGAGGATTTGTTTGGGAATACTCTGTAACGTTCGCGAGGTTTTGTTTGGGAATACTCTGACGTTCGCGAGGTTTTGTTTGGGAATACTCTGTAACGTTCGCGAGGTTTTGTTTGGGAATACTCTGACGTTCGCGAGGTTTTGTTTGGGAATACTCTGTAACGTTCGCGAGGTTTTGTTTGGGAATACTCTGTAACGTTCGCGAGGTTTTGTTTGGGAATACTCTTGATGTTCGTGAGGTTTTGTTTGGGAATACTCTGATGTTCGTGAGATTTTGTTTGGGAATACTCTGTAACGTTCGTGAGGTTTTGTTTGGGAATACTCTAACGTTCGTGAGGTTTTGTTTGGGAATACTCTAACGTTCGTGAGGTTTTGTTTGGGAATTTTCTGTAATGTTCGCGATTATTTGTTTGGGAATACTCTGTAACGTTCGTGAGGTTTTGTTTGGGAATACTCTAACGTTCGTGAGGTTTTGTTTGGGAATTTTCTCTGTTTGTTTCTGAGCTTTTATTTGAGGAACTTTCTTTCCCATTTAATTTTCTCCAACGTTTCTTTGCAAGGCTTTGGGGAATTTTACTTCCTGTCTGTTTGCAATGTTTTGATTGTGGAATTTTCTGTCATAAGATTTTGTCTGCAATGAACTTGGATCCCATCTAGACAGGCCTTGTACTCCGTGTTCCCAGAATAGACTACAGATCCACTCCAACCAGGATATAGCACTTACTTAAAATCAATGAACTCCAAACTTGATTTGCATGCATGTTTTACCAAAATGTTCTAATTTCAATTCTGTGATAAGAAGAACAAGAACTACCAGTAGTGTCAATTATACACATCCAGTCATGTACGAAGAAAACCTCAACCTCTGCCTAACACCATGGGCTGTAACAAACCAGCAATACGTCAATGAATTTTTCACAGGAACCAAAATGTCCCTGTAAAAGCAGCTCTACCTATTTTTTAAAACTCCGCCTACTTTAATCCACATTCCTTCACAAAGCTATGTCACTTCTCTTTTCAGTTCTTCTGAACTGCAGATTGTATAACAATTTTTTTTTTTTTTTTACAAAATTATATATTTTATATTATATATAAAATATTCAAATCCATGTATACTACACATTGACACAGATTTATGTGTTGTGGTCTGGGAAAACCCACCGGACATCTCTGGCTGAATTCTGAAATTGGTTTTTTTCCAGCCTATAACAGGCGTCAAAGTATCCAATGTACTTTGGATAGATCTATTCCGTAAAGACACACCTAATTCAGGTAAACCTGTAGTTTTCATAGCGATATATATTATAAAATGTCAAAAATCCTACCATGTGAATGGTTTCCCCAAGCCAGCACACACGTGTGTGCAAAGGTGTAGTTTAGTTTAATCGGAATCAAACAACACAGGATTGCAATTTGTTTTTCTTCTTTTTCTGAAATGCAAATATCAATAACGATCCTTTTACAGCGCTCAGCTCCGGCTCCAATCTGCTGCGCCGGATACGACAATCTTTTCTCTTAGCTGGATGCACTGGAGTGGGCGTGCTTCGAATTTAGAGCCGAACACTTCAGGAAGTACAGTGAATACAAAATGAATACAAAACCACGCATGGAACAAGACGGTGAAATCGAGTCGTTTTCCTGAAGCCCTAATGAACATTACGGAATACCTGTAGTCGAAAAACAGCTCCTCTCCCTGCTGTATGGCCCGTTTCGCAAAGATCCCGATGCGGTGGTCCCCATTCACCATGACAACTGCAATGAAGACATTTACATTACATTTATTCATTTAGCAGACGCTTTTATCCAAAGCGACTTACAAGTGCACACTCACACACCAATGGTAGCAGAGCTGCATGCAAGGTGCTAGCTTGCCATCGGGGGCAACTTAGGGTTCAGTGTCTTGCCCAAGGACACTTCGGCATGGGATCACCCGGGCCGGGATTCGAACCACCAACCCTACGATTAGTGGATTAGTGGACAACCCGCTCTACCGACTGAGCCACAGCCGCCCCACAACCAATCAGATCTCATCAAAACGATGGCTTTTTAAATAAATAAATAAATAAATAAATAAGTAAATAAATAAATAAATAAATCTCCCCATCATCCCTAAACTAAGAAGCCAAGCTTGCCTTTTGCGTAGCAGTTGGGATTGACCGAGTGGTTGGCGAAGCGAATCTTGTTCCCTTTTCGTGTCGCGTCCACCACGAAGTCTGCCGAGGTCAAACACAAGACGAGTGACGTGTAAGATCCCTCCACGTGGAGGCATGGATGTGTCAAATAAAGCAAGGAGGAATAGAAAACATGGCAGGAACAGTAGAATATGTACCATTGTTCAGGTTGAACAGGAAGCTGGACATGTACTTGTCATAGATTCGGCCTCTTCTGTCGGCTTCATCCTGGGAAATAAGCTGAACATACGGGAGAGAGAAAAAAATAAATAAATAACATCGATTGAGAATCACAGCCTAGAACTGTGTAAAACTGCTCTGCGGAAACCATTTCCTGTTCTTATTTCTTCTGAAATGATCTTAGCGTACGCTGTAAGCATGGAAAATGACCCTTTTACATAAATCTGAACCACAAACAAGAAGGTTTACTGAACTCAAATGAACCGGTTTATATGCAATAGTTAAGGGACTGAAATGAAAACTGCTGGCCAGTTCAGGAACCCCATACTGGGCTGAAAACCAGAACCAAAAACGACCTGAATGAAATATTGTTAAAGGATCACTTAGTAAACCATAACAACCGCACATGGCCTTGTTTTCTTTTATTCAACAAAAGTAATTTCATAATAATTTCTTAATGTTCGCACTTATATAGCGCTTTTATCCAAAGCGCTTTACACTGTGTCTCATTCACGCATTCACACACACTCACACACACACCAATGGGAGCAGAGCTGCCATGCAAGGAGCGGGAGCAACTTAGGGTTCAGTGTCTCGCCCAAGGACACTTCGGCATGTTGAGTCACGTGGGCCGGGAATCGAACCGCCAACCCTACGATTAGTGGACAACCCGCTCTACCGCGTGAGCCACAGCCGCCCCGATCATTGTAGAATTCTTTATTAGGGTTTAAAAACAGCAATAAGACTCACTACGCCCTCTAAATAACTTTAATGCGATATGAAATCTTCCCCAGTTTGAACCTGAGCACTTTCCTATGCAGTTCTGCAAAGAAATCGAAAAAACCGAATAAAAGGAAACATTTCGAGGTTAAAAAAAACAACAACACACGACTGTAAAAAAAAGAGTAAACAATGAAAGCAAACTTACATTAAGTGTAATAATGAACAGATAATGACGTATTTAACAAAGTCAAACTGCTGAAGAGACTGCTGAAGATTTCTGTAAGAAGACACGTAAAGGTGTGTGTGTGTGTGTGTGTGTGTGTGTGGGATATCGGCACCGCACTTGCCTCTCCACAGTACTCCGAGATGAACTCGTTTTTCTGAACCGGCTCCTTGATGAAAGTTCCCCATCCTGCTACGTCTGACGGCGCCAGGAGCAGGTGCTGAAAAAGGGTCAGAGGTCATGGCTTTCAGCACGCTCACCAAACTACATGAGAGCTTTAAAACACCGGAAAATGAAACCTGAAAATGATTTCCGTCCTGAGAGGCTATCGGATTTAATACTGAATTCCGAGGACAATTTATTCAAGCGAGCTTAAAGATAACGCAGATGGCGGTTTACGCATCGCTGTATACTTTATTGTCTATTACTTCCAGCATTCTTGTACACCTTAAACTTTGCGGAGTGGGGCCGAAGTGAGACGTGAAACGGTCTATGAGTAAATAAATAAATAAATGAAAGAGAACCCCTGACGAACTGGATATGATCTGATGCAGACTGTGTGACGAGTTGTTTCGAGTCCATTTCCACGTGCCTGTGTTTCGCTCTCGTCTCCGCCCCCTCATTGGTCTGTTACCTAATGTTGGCACCTGTTCTGTGTTCAGCCTTCAATCAATTGTGGTCCATCTACACCCCTTCTGTCACTTTGTCTCTTGGTGACGTCTCGTTCAGCGTGCTTTTCTGAGCCTCGGTGTCCCATGTCCACGGTTCTAGCTGCTTTGAGACCGTACCTTTATTGTGTGTATCCTGCTACAAATATTGTTGCCTGGATCGGCCTTAATAAACAACACGCTACGTTTATGCACCTGTGTCCTGTATTCTCTGACGGCATATCACACATATTCACAGAGAATGTTGTCTGATCTTTTACTGATCGACTCCATTTGTTTGTTTGTTTGTTTTATTCTGAACTAAACCGGTACCTTTTTGAGTCCTCTCTGGATGCTGCAGTTCTTGCAGGAAACCTGTTTGCTGTCCCAGTGGTCCGATGCTCCACAGGTCAAGCAGAGATCGGGGTCGCACTCGCGCACGGCCAGGTAACACGGACACTGCTTAGTGTTACACTGCGTCTTACAGCGGCAGCCTGGGAAGCGGTTCTGACCTGCACAAGGAAATGAAACGAAATCTAATGGAGTAAACCGGATTACTGAGGTGCTAATGGTCAATGAAACTAGTCCAAAACGCTGTCCTTATCACTACCAGAATCCAGAATGCTGGGACTAATGATCTCTTTAAGAATATCTGTTGTGACCCAGATGAGGACGGGTTCCCTTCTGAGTCTGGTTCCTCTCAAGGTTTCTTCCTCTTAACACCTCAGGGAGTTTTTCCTTGCCAATCACTGTTAATCCCAACGATATGATCTGTATAACCCATATCAATATCTAATAATCCACTCACACACTTTTTTTCTTACTGTTCGACCTGCGAGCGTCGACGTGATTCATTTAAAAAGGTGCAAAAGTACGATATCAACTACTCACGTACAAAAATAAATAAATAAATAAATAAATGTTCCGGTGAGCAAAGAGTGGTCCCGGACCTGGCAACCCTGTACTGAACATAATATCGAACATCGAATGCTTTTCACAAATGCTTAAAGGAATAGTCAGAGACATGGTTCTCTTTTGAGAGAACTTCACCGTTCTCTCGTTTACACTTGGGGAGGTGGGGCCTACGTAAGGAGCGATGCAAGCGGCGCTGAAATAAAACTGAGAATTAAAAACAAACAAACAAACAAACAAAAAAAAACACTGACGCACAAGATTTGATTTGACAGATAACCTCGAACCAAGCATCAGATTTATTTATTTATTTTATTTTCGAAATGTTGCCAAGTTAGAAACTAGCGGATCGTTTCAGTAACTGTCCTGTGACTCGGTTGTTAACGCCACTTCTTACATTTACATTTATTCATTTAGCAGACGCTTTTATCCAAAGCGACTTACAAATGAGACACACTCACACACCAATGGGAGCAGAGCTGCATGCAAGGTGCTAGCTTGCCATCGGGGGCAACTTAGGGTTCAGTGTCTTGCCCAAGGACACTTCGGCATGGGATCACCCGGGCCGGGATTCCAACCACCAACCCTACGATTAGTGGATTAGTGGACAACCCGCTCTACCGACTGAGCCACAGCCGCCCTTCTTACAGTGCAGTTGCACTGAGAGCCACTCGTCTGTGCACGTCTGCCCTCTGGTGGTGAAGAACTCGTCCAGCGCAGCATTTAGAGCGCTGTCCATCTGGCCAACCTGTCACTGACTATGTCTACATGGACAGCAGTTATCTAATTATTGACTTTCTTCTGAATAAGACGTGTAATATTCTGATTAAGGTGTTTACATGAATATTCCTTTCATGTTCAGGTTTTACGTGTTATAGAACATAGATGGATTAACGTCACAGGTCATTACTTCACCGCGCCACGACCGTCCGGCGTCCCCTCCAGAATTTCACGTATCGACACACAGTTGGTCTTCGTTATGTTCCCGTGTACAGTTTATGGGTGTTTTATTTTTAATTTTATGAAAGCTTTAAGTGCGTTTAATTATTTGTCATGCTGCATGTGCTAATACACGACTGCTTGAAGCCGTGGGCTGCGTCCCAAACCGCGTACTTACTGTATATATAGTAGCTGAGATACGTGTATTTCGCCTGCTAAGTACGCGGTTTGGGACGCAGCTGTGCTCTCTTGTTTGCCGTCAAACGGGTTGAGCGCTGCCGTGTGTGTACGTGTCCTGTCTCGCAATGCGGTGAAAACCCCCACACGACGTTAATAGTGTGATTAAGGTGTGTACATGTCCGTAACGCACGTCGATAATGCGACTCAAACAGGAAAACTCCACACGTCTTAATTCCATTTGTGTTTACTTCGAGTCTGACTTTAATCGGATTATCAATAATCTCTGTTTACATGCGAGTGTCTTAATCAGAGTGTCGTCTTAATCGGGTTCATATCGGATTATTGTTGTCCATGTAAACGTACCGACTGTCCTGTTTGTGTAAAGAGTGGATTCGTGGAGATCATGTTACTCGGTAGACAAACTCCCAAAAGGAATAATGCCTTGGGGATTTGAGAACGTGGCTTTTTCCATCACCGGTCGGTAGATAGATCATTTATTTGTCCTCAAAGAGGAAATTTGTTTCCGCCGCAGGTGCGTAGAAAAACATCAACGCCACAACACCACACATATTAACCATCAAAACAATCACAGACGTAAGGTATGCGGACAAAATATGGACGGAGTGTGATGACATGATATAAATACTAATCGGAAACATACCGAAAGACATCGACTGATTTCGGAAGTCATGACCTCCTGCGTTTATGGTGCGTCACAGAACTTCATGAGCACTTTACATTAAAATAAAAAGTCTCAATAAAGTAGACGAAGGGAAAAAAAAACCCTTTGTGACATGAAAAGCTAGACGGGGAATTTCAAAAGAGGAACAAACAGAGAAAGAGGACGGAAAAGGGAGCCAAATGAGCGTATTATGGACACCTGTGCTCGTCTCAGCTGTCCTCATGTGAGTTTCCTCATTCCACAGAAAGAGAAGGAATAATAGGCTCTTTGATACAAAAAGGTTTGTGCGTGCGTGTGTGTGTGTGTGTGTGTGTGCACATCCACTCACACTCTGGATCACACTGGCAGAATTTCTCGCAGAAGTTCTGGGTCATCACACATGGACACGAGCTGTCGCACGGATGCTCGGGGTGATCACATGGCTGGTAGTTGTACACCTGATTGGACGAGTTATCTAAATAAAACAAAACACGGCCGTGTGAAGAGAATCGGCATGAAACACAACCTAGAACATTCACATGGGAAGGACAGTCTGATATTTTCCCATAATTCCTTACTGTTTATGATGACAATGATTGGTTTGCAAGCGTATACAAGAAGAAGAAGAGCTCACCTTTTTTCAACTGGATCTTGGCCCATAACCTGAATAACACAGAGACGTGATCATGATTTGTTCTGGTGCCTCATCGGACACGAAATGCAAAATAGTTTAATAAAAAACGATGAATTGTACTACACGGACTAGAAGATGTGTTTATCCGCACTCCCGTGCGCTTGAACGTGCGATCGTTACAAGTGATTAGACACACAAGGTTAAAAGGTCGAATTTCTATTTTGCTTGAATCTGATTTGTTGAACGTCAGGGACAGCTGTGGCTTTCCTTTAGGGCAGGGGTCTTCAACGTTTTCCAGGCCAAGGACCCCCAAACTGATGATGAGATGGAGCGGGGACCCCCTAATTATATATCCACCATCCATCCATCTTCAACCGCTTACTCCTTTTCAGGGTCACGGGGGAACCTGGAGCCTATCCCAGGGAGCATGGGGCACAAGGCGGGGTACACCCTGGACAGAGTGCCAGTCCATCACAGGGCACAATCACATACACATTCACACACACAGTCATACACTACGGACACTTTAGACACGCCAATCAGCCTAACATGCATGTGTTTGGACTGGGGGAGGAAACCGGAGTACCCGGAAAAAACCCCCGACACACGGGGAGAACATGCAAACTCCCCACACACATGGCCCTGGAGAGACTCGAACCCCGGACCCTGGAGGTGTGAGGAGGACGTGCTAACTATATATTGTATGAAATTGTGTTATATCAAACTGGTACCAAAACTTTCACGACCCCCATGCAGTACCTCCGCGGACCCCTAGGGGTCGCAGACCCCCTGTTGAAGACCTCCGCTTTAGGGTTTAAACTCCTGACAATAAATGTCCAATAAATACAATAAGATTTGTTCAAACTAATAAACGAGAACAGTTTTGTGTTCTACCGGTGTTTTCTTTTCTTCTTTTGGGGGGAGATGCCTCCATCTTCCAGAGGAACTCGATGAATCAGCACCTCTTTCACGGCAAACTCGTACACCTGACACACGCAAACACAAACAAACACAAACATGAACAAGGATGATGAACATTCCCAAGAAAAGCTAGCTGATGTTTGAGAAAATTCCCAAACCAAATCGTCTTCAGTGATCATCCAGAGGCTTTCCCACAAACACTGGGTGTGGAGCAGGAATACACCGTGGATTTGCATGCGAAAGTCAGCAACTACTCTCGGGTCTCCCGGCCATCTCCATCAAACCCCTTCAGATGATTCAGAACGCCTCGTCTTCAACCGGCCCAAAAGAACCCGTCTCACACCCCTCTTCATCTCCCTTGACTGGCTTCCTGTATCCGCCCGGATCAAATTCAAGGCCTTGACCTGGAACGGCGCCGTCCAACCTCAACTCTCTCCTCCTCAGGACTTACGGTCCCTCACTCAATCTGCGATCGGTTACCCACCAACGCTTACTAGTGCCTACTCAAGGTCCCTTTCCAGAACCTTCACACTAACCGACAAGCAGTGCTGGAATGAACTTCCGACGGCTAAAGGCCCACCTTTTCCGTGAGCACTTAACCTAAACCCCTAAAATGCCGACCCCTGCATAAAAACCCAAACAAAACAAAAAACTCTTTACACCTCGACTCTGCGCACTTCGCTTCTCTAGAACAATGAAAAGGTCGTGCACATGTATTGTTCTCCGTGTGATATAATCGCTTTTGCGTGTATTTCGTCATTTGTACGTCGCTTTGGATAATGAAATGCAATGAAACGCAAATTCGCAAACAGAAGCTACACTTGGGGGCAAACAAAAAATAAAAATCCCCAAACATTGCTAAAGTTGGAGACAATTCCCAAACAAATCCTAAAATTAGAACAGGGCCCTTAATACCGTCAACGATAACGTGTCTTTGATAGTCACATATATATTACAGCACAGTAACATTCCTTTCTTCAAACCCCAGGATGTTAGGGTCAGAGTGCAGGATCAGCCATGATACAGCGCCCCCTGGAGGAGAGAGGGTTAAGAGCCTTGCTCAAGAGCGCAACAGCGGTAGCTTGGTAGTGCTGGGGCTTGAACCCCCAACCTTCAGATCAGTGACCCAGAGCCTTAACCACCAAGCACCACTGCCCCCAGTGTGTGTGTGTGTGTGTGTGTGTGTGTGTATAGTGATGCACTGAAAATCATTATCATACTATTTACATTCCAATAATCTATTTCTGTGCTTTCTGACATGTACGTTGTGTGTGTGTGTGTGTGTGTGTGTACCTGTTTGCAGGTCTTTGTGCCTAGCAGGCGTGCGATGGAGCAGAAGTTGTTGTAGTACGTCCCGTGCAGAACTCTGAAGAGCGACTCGTCTGCACCGCTCCACTGCAGAGGAGATTCGCCTTCCTCCGCCAGCTCCTCACCCTGCCTCAGCTTAGTGGGGGTGGGACACCGAGAGTTACCCTCTAACACACACACACACACACACAGAGCGTTAGCACACAGCTGCCAGAGATCTTAGGTGTGGATTTTTACCTGCTGGTGTTTTAGTTCTTTAAACGTTCTGTCAACAAAATATTCGTCAACAGAGGCTTCATTTCAAAATGAATGAAACTGGAAGGTGAACAGTGGAGGATTTTAATGGCTATCCGGTCTCCTGTTTAACTTGATGCAGTAAATTTACACAGATGTGAAATTAATTCACTCTCACGTCTGGGGAGGGGAGAAACAGAGCCGGGTTATGTTTTAGTATGTTGTTTTTTTTTCCTCCCCTCAGACACTCCAGATGTTTTCATCCGTCTAGACAGATGCTGCTTCTTAACAGTTGCCAAGCCTCTGCAAAGACGGTGCGTGTGTGTGCATGTACCAGAGGAACTTGTGGTCTCATGGTCACTCTCTCCATCCTTCCTCTCCTCGGCTGAACCTGATGGGGCGGGGCCTGTTGAGCTGGAGGGGCGTGGCTGACGACGGCGCCGACGAGACCTCCGTGACCTCAACATGTACTGGTCGGCAAACTCTTTCGCTCCTTTCTACATGTAGATTCAGAGAGACAGGAAGAGGGGAAGGTCATCGATTGATGTGGGTGGAGTTTGGGTAAAGTTAGTGAATGCTGATTGGTTGTAACCTGTAGCAGGAAGCAGTCTAATCCACAGGGCTCTGTCTCCTTCCGGATCTCTTTAGTCTTCCTCTTATAGACGTTAGGGGAGGCGTGGAATGCTGTACACACACACACACACACACACACACACACACACGATCTATAATACATAACTATCTGAAACACAAATATTAAACATTAAACCAAAACTGCTAAATAAACTTCTCAGAAAACTTCACCATATCAATGAATATGCATTTTTCTTTATTAAATAACATTTTAAAATCCTTTTCACTGTGATGTAGGGCGTCCGCTGTGAATACAGCTGTTACTATAGAAACCACAATTGATTTAGGAGCCCGTGATCTGAATTATGGCTGGAACTACTGTCCAAGCTGCTGTTAGAAAATTACTCAACACCTTCTGACTAATCAGATTTGAGAATTTGATAGTGCTGTGGTGTAACAGAGAGAGAGGGGGGGGGAGGGAGAGAGGGAGAGAGAGAGAGCGAGAGAGACAGAGAGAGAGGGGGAGAGAGAGATGGAGAGAGAGGAGAGAGATGGAGAGAGAGAGGGAGAGAGGGGGAGAGAGAGAGAGGGGGATGGAGAGAGATGGAGAGAGAGAGGGAGAGAGGGGGTGCGAGAGGGAGGGGGAGAGAGAGGGAGAGAGGAGAGAGATGGGGGGGAGACAGAGAGAGAGATAGAGAGAGAGAGGAGAGAGACAGAGAGGGAGGGGGAGAGAGAGATGGAGAGAGAGGAGAGAGATGGAG
>JAFFST010046228.1:4633-28212 GCA_022414735.1 Noturus placidus | reverse complement strand
CATAAGTATAGGCACAGTCAGGGTGCTCTGCCCCTGAAGATGATCTGTTCTCTCACTCTCCCTCTGTCTCTCCCTCTGTCTCTCCCTCTGTCTCTCCCTCTGTCTCTCAGGTGTTGAACCGTGTGTTAGCGTGCATCACCACGGCTAAGCAGGTTTTCTTCTCGGAGATCGTGCTGACTGCGGGGAACGAGTGTGTGTGTGTCCTGCTGACCAGCATGGACTCGAGCAGCCAACTAACCGGAGCGGTCATTTCCTACGGCCTGGACCAGCTGGAGAGCTGTCAATCGTGTAGCGCGGAATACAGCGTGGGCGTCCTGACCCTACTCACTCTGGTGACTGTTCACGCTCGGCTTACTTTCTCTCAGCATGTCAGCATGACTGTGTGGTATTATTCATTCCTACAGCTGTGTGTGCATTTTATATTTAAAAAGCAAAGAAAGGAATTGTTTAAGATCCGATAGGATCTTATTAATAAGATCTTGTATATCTTCTTCTTCGCTTTTCTTAATGACTCGTCACATTGCAGTGGCGTGAGAGGAATAAAACACGAGCTGTAAGAAGTGACGGGTGTAGTGCTTCATCATGCTGCCGTCTTCATCGTTGGTTATTTTCCTCGAACAGAACTTCCCTGAAATGTTTCGTTGCTTTGATCTTTTACATATTTAATAATAGCAGCTGTAGCAGTTTCCATGGTAACTTATTTACGAACATTTTTACTAAAATAAGTGTGTGTGTGCGTGTGCAGATTGTTGAACAGATAAACACCAAGCTGCCTGCTACGTTTATAGAAAAGCTCCTGGCTCCAGCCTCCCACCTTCTGGAGCTGCGTTTCCACAGAGAGCGAGAGGTACTGGCCAATCGTCCACGTTAATCACTCGTCTGTGCGAGTGAGAGGTCATAGTCAGAGCGCCTTTTTTTTGTATTTTTGGGTGACAGGTGGTGGTGGCGGCGCACAGCGTGTACCAGGCGGTGCTGAGCCTGAAGAACATCCCCATCCTGGAGGCGGCGTATAAGCTGGTGCTGGGGGAGATGGCCTGTGCCGTGAACAGCCTGCTGGCGCCGCTAGGGCTCCCTCCGGCGTGTCCCGACATCCAACACGCAGCGTTCAGCCAACTGCAGCACCGCCCCGACCGAGCCGAGTTCATCCTCATCTTCAATCTCAGCACGCTCACCACCATCGGCAACACCAAGAACTCCCTCATCGGGGTGTGTTCGTCTTTCAGTCTTACGCGTACACCACCGCGCTTTCCAATTCTGGATTGTGATTGGTCAGGAGGTGTTGATTAGTTTTCTGTGACAGTCGTGCAGCATGGGTGTGCTTCTGAATACAGTATCGTTTCTATAGTAACGGCTCATTCGCAGGGACAGACCGGGATGATTGAGTCATGTCTGTGTTCCGTTACAGATGTGGGCTCTTTCTCCCACCGTGTTCGCGCTCCTCAGCCAGAATTTGCTCTTGGTTCACAACGAGCTGGCCGTACACCACCCCGCGGTCCAGTACGCCGTCCTCTACACACTCTACTCTCACTGCACCAGGTACACACGCACACATACACTCAAATCAATCCTAATAATAAAGTCGTCTGTTTATGCAGTATGTAAACATTTAATTTCTACCGGATTAGAATAAATTATCTCTCTGATGTCCAATCCAAAGTGCTGCTTGATGCCCCCCCCTCTTCTGTTCTTTCTGAGACAGACACGACCACTTCATCTCCAGCAGCCTCAGCTCTTCAAGCCCCTCCCTCTTCGATGGTGCTGTCATCAGCACAGTTACCACGGCAACCAAGAAGCATTTCAGCACACTTCTCAGTCTGTTAGGGATGCTGCTTATTAAGGAGCACCTAAATCCTGAGGCCAGGTATCACACACTTCTCTCTCTCTCTTGCTGTCAGATTTTCCTTGGCTCGAAGTGTAAGTATTTATTTATTTACCCCCCCCTACAGGAAGCTGCTTCTCACCTGGTCGCTGGAGGTCTGTCTGATGCTGAAAAAATCTGAAACCTACTCCCCGCTCTTCTCCTTACCCTCCTTTCACAGATTCTGTAAAGGACTCCTCGCGAACGGTGAGTGAAAATATGCACAGTTCAGATGATGGCAGCCTAGGTGGAAATGAAGTTTAGTCTGTTTACAGTGTAAGACTAGCACAGTGGAGGGAACAGCAGCTTGCTGACTAGTTTCGGTTGTTAGTCCGGTTTAAAAAGTCATTTGTCGGGGCTCAAACAGCAGTTTGAGTAGAATTGTTTATATTTTAATTTATAATTTTTTTATCTCTTTTAATGGTGTCCGTGGTGTTTATTTTGCAGGTAGGTGGTACGGTAGTATCCTTTTGAATTTGTGTGTTTGCTCGGAGACAAGTAACGGCACGGTTTTGTTTTTGCTGTAGCGTTGAACGAAGACCCCAACGTGTGTCTCCAGACCTGCAACAGTCTACAGGTTCTGTCCTCGTCCCTCCCCATGGAGCTCCTGCAGAGGTCAGAACACGCGCTCGTATAAAAGTGTGAGAGAACTGAAAACATGGTGCATGGTCTGAGTGTGTGTGTGTGTGTGCGCGCGCAGGTGTGTGGACGTGTGCCGAGTGCAGCTGGTTCACTCGACTGTAAGAGTCAGGCAGGCCTTCGGGAAGCTGCTGAGGTCCGTCCCACTGCATGTGGCGCTGAGGTGAGTCGGACACGCCGCCGCGTAACGTCTACATCACACACTTGAGACATGGAGTATATTTTGGGTGTACAGCTGCAGTAAAGAGGAGACCAGACCAGATGCTGGAAGGTTTTCAGATCTTCCAGACATTTGAGTTAAAGTGATTGGACTTGTGGAACAAGTATCTCAGATGGTCCTCAGATCTAACTTCAGTATGTGTGGTTTTTTTGTTTTTTTGGGGGGGGGGCTTGGCGGCATTTTCCAGCAGTAACAGCAACTCCTCAGAGATTCACGAGATTTCTCTCGCCATCCGACGGCACATGAGCAAAGCGCCGAGCAACACCTTCCACCCGCAGGACTTCTCCGACCTAATCAGCTTCATCCTGTATGGAACAGTCCACCGTGGAGGGTGAGCTGGACAACATCTTTCATTACACATGCAGTCACGTGCCTTACCTTTTTAGCTTATTTTTTATTTCCTTATTTTTAAACACAAATTTTAATGTGTGTGTATGTGTGTGTGTGTGTGTGTGTCAGGAAGGAGCCATGGTTGGAGAGGTTGTACCACAGCTGTCAGCGGTCGGAGAAGCGGGAGTGTGCCGTGGTGCCGCGCTCTCTGCTGAAGACCGAGGCGGTGCTGTGGCAGTGGGCCGTGTGGGAAGCTGCTCAATTCACCGTCCTCTCTAAACTGCGCACTCCTCTGGGACGAGCTCAGGACACCTTCCAAACCATCGAAGGTACACACACGAGCTCAATCGATATTGATTTTTCAATAAAAATCAATAAAAATGACTGATTATTGGCATGTTTGTGCACGCTAACCAATGTTTTTGTTTGTTCTACTTCTGCTTTTAACGCCAATGAACTAAACAAAATGTTTTCTTGATAACAGTTCAGTTTGACTTTCTCACATAAACAACTTTTATTTATACACCAATAAATAGAGGGGTCTAAAAGAGTGCAAAAAATAAGAACTGTTACTAAAGTGTTGCGTGGAATTCTCAAAACGGCCACTAGATGGCTGCATTTATCGGTAGATCCGATATTACAAAACAGATATCGGATTAAGGGAAAATGCTTAAATAAAACAGATTATCGGTCTCTCTGTCACAGAGCAGCTTAACGGCTCGGCCTTGATTATTTCTGGGCAACACTGGGAGGGTTACAGACTCTGTCATTAAATCTTTATTTATTTATTTTATCGCTAGGTGTAGGAATTGACCTACAATTTAAAAGATAAGTTACTGGATGTTAAAGATTTAACTGAAGAAAGTACGTAAGAGGAAATGTATTTTATTCGAGTAGTAACGTTCCTCTTTTTTTCCTTTTTGAGAATAGGATCTGAATTTATTTGGTTATCTGTACTTCGGTAAGACGTCGGTCTCCTGGCGAAGGAACTACTGTCTCCTGGTTAATAACTACCTGTATCCTCGTTCACTCGTGTGTGTGTGTGTGTGTGTGTGTGTGTTTGGGGTAGGGATGATCCGCAGTCTGGCGGCTCACAGTCTGAACAGTGAACAGGAACTGAGTCAGTGGAGTGGAGGAGAGGGTGATGAAGGTCACCACACCAACCAGCTCCGCCTGGCTCTGCTGCTGCAGTTCCTCGAAAACCTAGAGAAGCTCATGTACAACGCTTACGAAGGCTGCGCCAATGCCCTCACCGCACCACCCAAGGTACCACCGATACCTGTGACACCTGTCTCACTCTCCTTCACTTTTATTTATTCTTGTCCTAATTAAAAGAACCCTCTCCTCCTGTTCTCCAGGGCATCAGAACCTTTTTCCACACCAACCGTCAGACGTGTCAGGATTGGTTGACGAGAATCCGCCTGGCTCTGATGAGGGTGGGGCTCATGTCGGGCCAGCCGGCGGTCACCATCCGCCACGGCTTCGACCTGCTCACCGAGATCAAGAACAGCAGCACGCAGGTTCGTCAAACACTTTACAATGAAATCTGTGTTTCAGCAGTCGTTTGAGTCACGTCCTGGTCTCCACCGTTCCTGCAGGGCCCTGAGATGGAGGTTCCCATCACCATGCTGGTGGAGGCTCTGTGTGCGCTGCGCTGTCCTGAAGCCATCCAGGGTTTGGCAGCGTGGAGTTCGGCCCACATGGGGAAGAGCTTGGCGTGGGTGGGCTCCGTAGCTCTGCAGGCCGAGGGGAAGTGAGTTCCACTTAAACATTCACAGTGTAGTGCACAGATTAGGGTTGATGTTTTCATTAGTGTGACATGACTCCACCCCCCTTTAAAAAAATAAAAGTATCAAAGCGTGCCGCACAGAAGACCTAATTCCACTTTAATAAACTGAACACGTGATAGACTTTCAAGCACAGATATTTGAGTAGATAACAGCGGACACTTGCAGTAAATCTCTATTCCGACGCGTCCTAGGTTCGAGAAAGCGGCTCTGGAATATCAGGAGCAGCTGTGTGCTGTCACGGGGGTCGACTGCTCCATCAAAGGCTTCGACAGATCCTTACTGAAACTCACCAACTCGGCCACAGGCAACAGCTCCAGTCCAAAACACACAGGAAACGGTGAGGCGTGAAAAATTAACAAATTGTGACTTTTCCACTTTGCGGTACGTTTGAGTTCGGTTTAACATGGCGTTTAGTGTCGCCTCAACGTGGGCGCCGTATCCACTCCCCTTCAGGTGGTACTAAAAAAGGTACCAGGTACTATCCACAGTCGAGATCTGCCAAAAAACGAGCGTAGTCTAGAGGAGCCGTACCGTGCGGTGGAAAAGCGCCATTAAAAATGTCATGTGAGATTTTAAAACGTGTGAGGAAATATTTCAGACTTGACATTAATTTGACGGTCTCCTTTTGTATCTCTCTCTCTGTGTGTAGGAGATGTTAAAAAGACAGTGCTGTTGAAGTCCAGCGAGTGTTCCTCTGAGGTCCTGAACTTCCTGGCCAATAAGGCGTGTGAGTGTTACGTGGCTCTGAGCGACTGGGCGTCGGTGCAGGAGTGGCAGGTCAGCGTGATGGCGCTTAAAAAGAACAGCAACAGCTCGGCCACAGTCAACCTCAAGACCGACTTCAACTATGTCAAGTGAGCAGCACTCTTAATGTCCGGTGTCGTGTACTAGGCTTATACAGGATGTCCTGTAGGTTCTGATCTGTGTGTGTGTGTGGGTCAGAGCTCTGAGCAGGTTCGAGGATGGAGATTTCCCAGAATGCCATGCGCAGTTGGAGCTGCTTCCTGGAGAAGATTACGGCCTCCTCAGTTCCAACACTAAGGACAAATTAGGTACTGACATGATGATTCTGATCTCAGTTTCTGGAAGTGCTCAGTTTACCTTCCCCTGAAACATCCAGTTTAATAAGGGAAACGCTTAATTGTTGATTACATGATGTGCTTTGGTATGGGGAACATGCCTGAACTCGTGTGTGTGTGTGTGTGTGCGCGCGCGTGTGCTTACAGATCTAAAGCGGCTCCTTCCTGCTGTACTCAGTCCTGATCCCTCAGAGCTGCAGAAGGCCATCGAGGTTCAGCTGCTGAGGAGTGCTGTAGGAGCCTTCATATCAGCCAGTCACGAGACGGACCAGAAAGTTCTTCCTCTGTCAGAGTGAGTTCTGTTAACTTCTCAAATTTACCCGCTGGTTCAATCTAGTACGATTTTAGTAACCATTAACCATCTGAAGAACCCTCGTGAACCCACCATCTCATTGTCCTTTTCCCGTGAACCTCGTCAGCACTCTGGTGAAGTTCCTGAAGCAGACGGGCCGGATCGCTCTGGGACCCCTGCGTCTGTCCACGCTCACCCTGTGCGACTCGCTGCCCACCCTCGGAATGCTGCAGCTCCACTGCACCAGCTCTTTGGAGACCTCGCTGTGCAGTCAGCACCCCTCTGAGGTCAGGCAGGCGCGGCCATACGCCGTGTTCATTTTGCCGTGTATCCTGTAACGCATCGCTAACGATGTCGTCTCTGTCTTTAGGAATGTCTGATACCGCTGTTCAGCGACTCTCTGAGCACGTGTAAGCAGCAGGACGTTCAGCCGTGGCTCCACGCACTCAGATACAGCACGTTTCAGAGGCAGCTCTTCCTGAAGCTCAGAGGTTGGATTGTGTTTGACGTCCGTGTCGTTCGTTTGATTTCTCGGTAAGGTAATGGTTGACGTCGTCATGTTATTTTTTTAATAATCTGTTGTAGGCGTGTCTAGTCCTGTGGACTCTCACCTGGTGGAGCTGTGTCTGACTGCGGTGAAGTTTGCTCGTAAGCAGGGGAACCTCGCTCTGGCCACACGCCTCCTCGCTCAGTGCAGCAAACCGTCCGCAGACATCGACGACGACCCGGAGCCCTTGGACCTGGTGCACAGCTTCAGGCAGCTGTCCCTAGAGGGTGCCGTGGGGGAGAAATGGGGACCTGAGCTGAAGATCGAGAGGGCTAAAGTGCTGTTCACTGCAGGTATAACAAAATGTAACTGCAACGCACATGTACACCGTGCTACACATGTACACACATGTAAACCCTGCCTTCTGCCCCCAGGTCAGTCCGTGGCTGCTATGGAGATGCTGAGCTCGTGTGCACTTTCCTACTCCCGCTCGGGGAAGTGCGAGCGCGCCGCTTGCCGCTCCATCCTCACGCTGTGTAAGTGGCTGCTGGCCGACTGGAAGGACTTGACTCCTCAGCTCAAACAGGCGGTGAAGAGAAACGGCAGCGGACAGCCGTCGGCCCTCAGCAAGAACATCGCTGCCCTGCTGGAGCTGCCCGTGGAGGAGCAGAGTATACTGCGCATCACCACCGAGACCACAGGTACCTCCTGCCTCCATGTAATGCGCACACCGCTTT
The DNA here is from genome assembly GCA_022414735.1 of Noturus placidus. Lineage (NCBI taxonomy): Eukaryota > Metazoa > Chordata > Actinopteri > Siluriformes > Ictaluridae > Noturus > Noturus placidus. The sequence continues at coordinate 20,780 of JAFFST010046228.1, read as the reverse complement.
TTTTCCATGCTACATTCTTACATAAGTTGGTTTACATTGTGTAACGTCACGCAATGCACTGTTAGATTAGACTTTCTATTACGATGTGTTGTGTAGCACGCATGTTGAATCACATCAACGCTACATTGTAGACGTCCACCCATAACTGGTTTTACCCTTAACTAAGTTGGGCAGTACCTGCCGGGAACTGATTTTTCAGTTTTTTAAATTGAAACTGAATGAGAACACGACACTCGGACTTTATTACAAAAATACAGTGCTTACTGTACCATGAAAACATGCGATATATAAATATCGGTGTATAACTATTAATAAATATTGAAGTAGACACAAACACTTTAAATAACGCAACTAAATGTCAGCGATGGTTTTTATTTTGCCTCTAGAGGCCGCTCTTGTGCGGCATAACGAAAGCTAGCTAAGCAGATTGCTCTATTGGCTCCGCCCCTGCTGCTACATATCCATCCTGCGACCCTTCAGTGTGGAAACTTACATTTAAATGATGCACAAAAAAAATGCACTTGCACCTCGACTCTGCTCATTTTGCTTCTTCTAGAACTCGGTTAATAGATCTTGTACAGTAGCACTACTTGTATTGTTCTCTGCTTGTATCTTTCATTTGTAAGTCGCTTTGGATAAAAGCGTCCGCTAAGTGAATAAACGTAATGTACAGATGAGGAGTTTCCCAGGATACACGCACTGAAACAACCTTACAGTTTGATTTATAATAGCTGCGTTTCTCCGCACTATACGTCCCGTTCTTTTCTCCTTCCTCCACGGATTAGTGCAGGTAGACATCGAGAGGTCTTCCTGTCAAAGCAGAACTCTCCTGGTGAAATGTCATGTAGCATGCGAGCCGTGTCCGTGATCACTCCTCTAGTGTTGTATTGTGTGTGTCCTCTCGTCAGTGAGCGTAGGAGTCGGGGAAGCGGACTTTGTCCTGGGCCAGCTGTACCAGCTCTCTGCTAGTCAGGCGCCTGAAGTGGCCAAATCCTGGGCTGCTTTAGCGAGCTGGGCGTACAGATGGGGCCGGAAAGTTGTCGATAATGCAAGGTGCGTGTGTGAAATCTCTCTATAAAGACTGTTTTATAATAACGCCTCTCCTGGTCAGAGGTGAAACATCACATCACATCCTGCTCGTTTCTCTAGTCAAGGAGAAGGGGTTCCTCTGCTGCCGGGAGAGAAGAAGGAGATCGAGGAGCTTCTGCCGTCTGGCACCAACGACGAGGACAAGGAGGCCATTTTCAGCATCCTGGGGCAGGCCATGTGTCGACCAGCTGGAATTCAGGTGGGGAAACGCAGCTGCTACTTATACGTTGGGGTTGCTTGACATTTGCATACTGCAACCTGATTGGTTGATGTATTTTTTTTAATGTTGTGTGCTGGGTAAAGTTTTTAAATAAGCAGCTGCACACTTAACTTTTTTTAAAAATGATTATTATTTATTTATTTATGAAAAGCATATACTCTGCCTCTTCTATTATTGCTCAAGGCATTTGCATATTGTAACCTGATTGGCTGGCTGTTTTTATAATTTCTGTTGCGATGCCGCTCTCCTGTCATATGTTCCACAGTAAGAGATTGCTGGCTGTTTCTGAGGACTTTGTCTAATATAAATAATAAAATGTTGAATGTTTGTGCGTGTCCATCCCCAGGATGAGGACCTGGCTCTGCAGAACGAAGAGGACGACGAGGACGATATGGTTGACGTGATCTGGAGGCAGCTGTTGAGCTCGTGCCCGTGGTTGGCGGAGGTGGAAGACGGAGTGACTGAGGGGCTGATCCGGGTGTGGAGGCGGGTGGTGGACCGCATCTTCAGCCTCTACCGTGTCTCCTGCAGGGCTTATTTCACCTTCCTGAAGCTCAACGCCGGACAGGTGAGTAAATTCATCGTCCTCGTTGTTTAGAATAAAGCTACACTTTCTCCCGAGGCGTGGCTCAGACCTGCTCCGCTCCTCTCCTGCAGACGCCTGTCGACGAGGACGACCCCAAACTTCTGCTGAACACTCAGAGCAGTAAGCAGAGCAGTGATGACGTGATCGTGATGGCGACGCTGCGCCTGCTGCGCCTGCTAGTGAAGCACGCCGGAGAGCTGAGGGAGGGGCTGGAGCTCGGCCTGGCTTCCACGCCCACCGCGCCCTGGAGAGGTGAGATCGTGGCCCATGTGAGGATTAACCCACACACTGGGGCGTGTGCTGTTGTAGGTAGTTTCTCTCAACACCTTGCAGCTGATTAGTTTCCTACAGCGGCACGTCCCAGAGTGTTTTATTGCTCTTATTCCACAACTACTATTTTTAACTTATTAACGATGCATCATACTTTTTAACCATTTATAGTTGCATTTAATGTTGTGGAACGTCTGCGAGACAACCGTGTTGTGACTGTTCTGCTGTTTTTATTTATTTTTAAAGGAATCATCCCACAGCTGTTCTCCAGACTGAACCACCCCGAGGCCTACATCCGGCAGAGCATCTGCAGCCTGCTGTGTCGCGTAGCCCAGGACTCCCCTCACCTCATCCTCTACCCCGCTATCGTTGGCTCCATCTCACTCGGGGGCGAGGCTCAGACCGCAGGTACACACACTTACACTTGCACACTACCAAGTACAGTTTGATTCTTGTACAGTAGATCTGATTTGGTGTGTGTGGGGCAGGTACGAAGCTGCCCTCGGCTCTGCCCACTCTGTTGGGGAACATGCCGGGCGAGGATCTGTGTGTGGGGGAGGGTGAAGGCGGGAGTCCCCATGCGTCTCAGGATAGCGGCCGAGGAGACGAGCTGGGACTTTGCTCCATCGAGGACCAGGCCATGATGCAGGACTGCTACAGCAAGATCGTGGACACGCTCTCTGCAGCTAACCCTACCATGGTCCAACAGGTACAGCACCTACCGTAAACCCTGACACTAAACCCTGCCCCTGTACCGATTGGCCTATACCTGCCCCAGCAAACTTAACCCTGGGAGAACTTGAAGTTACTCACCAGCTGTTCTTTCTTCAGTGTGGGCGGGGCTAATCTTGAGTCAACATTGTGTAAGGCAGCCATTTTTCAGACCTGCCGACCTTCACACTGTGTGTGTGTGTGTGTGTGTGTGTGTGTGTGTGTGTGTGTGTGTGTGTGTGTGTAGGTGCAGATGCTGGTTGGGGAGCTGCGCAGGGTCACTGTGCTGTGGGACGAGTTGTGGTTGGGAGTCCTGCAGCAGCAGCACATGCACGTTCTGCGCAGGATCCAGCAGCTCGAGGACGAAGTCAAGAGAGTCCAGAACAACAACACGCTGCGCAAGTAAGAGCCTGTGATCACACCGATATTCACACGACTCCACCGGGGTGGGTTTTCGAACATGTTATTGGGTCAGTATAATGAGCCGTGGTGTACCGCTGATGTTCCTCTGACGCGTGGTGTGGTGGTGTTTCAGGGAGGAGAAGGTGGCCATAATGAGGGAGAAACATTCGGCGCTGATGCGGCCCGTAGTATTTGCTCTGGATCACGTGCGCAGCATCACGGCTGCCGCCGCCGAGACTCCTCACGAGACGTGGTTCCAGGAGACGTACGGAGACGCCATTCACAACGCTCTGGAGCGACTGAGGAACCCGCAGAACCCGGCCAACCCCGCCAACAGCTGGGTTCCGTTCAAACAGGTCAGAACTTGTAACACCTGTTCCATTTGCATGCTGGAACCTGATGCTACATTGCAACTTTTTTTTTTCTCTTTTTCCCTTTTATTTCTGTTTTGTTTATTCCTTTCATCCTACACAGTTTTAGAGTTCTATGCTAGAAAAAGAAAACTAATTGTGTGTGTGTATGTGTGTGCACGTGCATGCCCGCTCCCACCCCTTCTCCTCCTCGTCCTGTACCAGATCATGTTGAGTTTGCAGCAGCGCGCTCAGAAGCGAGCGAGTTACCTCCTGCGTCTGGAGGAGATCAGTCCTCGCCTGGGCTCCATGACGCACACAGAGATGGCTCTTCCAGGAGAGGTGTCTGCCACCGACACGGTCACCATCCACAACGTCGGCAACACCATCACCATCCTGCCCACCAAGACCAAGCCCAAAAAACTGTACTTCCTCGGCTCTGACGGCAAAAACTACCCGTACCTCTTCAAAGGTGAGTTAGGAGAGATCTCCCCGTGTTCCCTGTAGCAAACCGTCACTCATTTAAAAACGGGTTTTATTTACATAAATCACTTGGATTTCTGGGGCGACTCCAATGAGTTAGTTTAAAATTACTCAACGTATTTTATTTTTAAATGGATTATGTGGATTATATTTCAATAATTGTTAAACAATTGAATTTATTATAAAGGCTCCACCCCCCCCCCTTTCTCTCTCAGGTTTGGAGGATTTGCATTTAGATGAGAGGATCATGCAGTTCTTGTCCATAGTTAACACGATGTTCACTAAAGTAAACCAGCAGGAGAGCCCACGCTTCCACGCCCGTCACTACTCGGTCACGCCCCTCGGCACTCGCTCGGGTCTCATCCAGTGGGTGGACGGAGCCACGCCTCTGTTCGGCCTGTACAAGCGCTGGCAGCAGCGCGAGGCAGTGCTCCAGGCTCAGAAGGTGTGTGTGTCTCTCTCTCTCTCTCTCTCTCTCTCTCTCTCTCTCTCTCTCTCTCTCTCTCTCTCTCTCTCTCTCTCTCTCTCTGTCTGTGTCTCTCTCTCTCTCTCTGTCTGTGTCTGTCTCTGTCTGTCTCTCTGTCTGTGTCTGTCTCTGTCTCTCTGTCTGTGTCTGTCTCTGTCTCTCTGTCTGTGTCTGTCTCTGTCTGTCTGTCTGTCTGTGTGTCTGTCTGTCTCTGTGTCTGTCTGTCTGTCTCTGTGTCTCTCTGTGTCTCTCTGTCTGTCTGTGTCTGTGTCTCTGTCTGTCTCTCTCTGTCTGTCTCTCTGTCTGTCTCTCTCTGTCTGTCTCTCTCTGTCTGTGTCTCTGTCTGTCTCTCTCTGTCTGTGTCTGTCTCTGTCTGTCTCTCTGTCTGTGTCTGTCTCTTTCTGTCTCTGTGTCTGTCTGTCTCTGTCTGTCTCTGTGTCTGTCTGTCTCTGTCTGTCTCTGTGTCTGTCTCTGTCTGTCTCTGTGTCTGTCTGTCTGTCTCTGTGTCTGTCTGTCTCTGTGTCTGTCTGTCTGTCTCTGTGTCTGTCTGTCTGTCTCTGTGTCTGTCTGTCTGTCTCTGTCTGTCTGTGTCTCTGTCTGTGTCTGTCTCTGTCTCTCTGTCTGTGTCTGTCTCTGTCTCTCTGTCTGTGTCTGTCTCTGTGTCTCTGTCTGTCTGTCTGTCTCTGTGTCTCTGTCTGTGTGTGTCTGTCTCTGTCTCTGTGTCTGTCTCTGTGTCTCTGTCTGTGTCTCTCTCCTGTAGAGTCGCTGCCAGATGTTAGTTTGATTCACACTATTGTAATGATTAAATAAGTGAGATGAAACAGATTTCCAGGAGGTTCCTAAAAGCAGAGAGTAAGGGTGCTGATGCAGGAACACTGAGCTTTAAGTACACGCTGGAGTTTTCTTTTACTGAAAGGTCTAATCTACTGAGCTTCTTTTAACACACGGAACACGGTGAGTTATAAAGTCAGTGTTGGAAATATGTCCAATATTTCACAACTCCTCACACATCCTCGTTCTAAAGCTCCTATAAACCTTCTGTTACTGAGCTTTATTTAAAAGAAAGCTAGTAACAAAACCTTAAATCAAATCAGGCTGTGATGTAATACAGGTGTCGTGAATGAGGTCGTCTCTCTCGATCGAATTTAGTGAAAAATTAAGATTTATTTGATAATTTTTGGTTAAAATTGTAAAATAAAGTTTGATTTAAGAAATGCTTCCATTTTGGTGTTAAATTTCTTTAAAAAATTCTTTTTTAAATATTAAAAATAAATAAGTTTGTAGACATTAAATAGTTTATTTCTTTTTAAACGCAACACTGCTGCGTTGCTGGAAATTATTTTCAGAACTAAAGTCCTTAGTTAGCAGTTTTATGCTTATTCTCTGATGGGGGTTTGTTTGTTTATTTATTGGGAACTTCAGGCACAAGACTCGTTCCAGCAGCCGCAGAACCTGCCGATGGTTCCGCGCCCCAGCGAGCTCTATTATAGTAAGATCGGGCCAGCTCTGAAAGCGGTAGGTCTCAGCCTGGACGTGTCACGCCGTGATTGGCCGCTCAGCGTCATGAGGGATGTGTTGCGGGAGCTGATGGAGGCCACGCCCCCTAACCTGCTGGCCAAGGAGCTGTGGTGCTCGTGTACCACACCCAGCGAGTGGTGGAGGGTCACGCAGGTGAGTGTGGCTTCTTCTCTTACCTGTGCAGGCTTTCCAGAGGGAATCCAACTCTCTCTCTCTGTCTCTCTCTCTCTCTGTCTCTCTCTCTGTCTCTCTCTCTGTCTCTCTCTCTCTGTATCTCTCTCTCTCTCTGTCTCTCTGTCTCTCTGTCTCTCTGTCTCTCTCTGTCTCTCTCTCTCTGTCTCTCTCTCTCTGTCTCTCTCTCTCTGTCTCTCTCTCTCGTGTTATTAATTTTCGGTCTCTGTGTGCCCCCAGTTGTATGCCAGGTCTACTGCGGTGATGTCGATGGTGGGTTACATCATCGGTTTAGGAGACCGTCACCTGGACAACGTGCTGATCGATATGACGACCGGTGAGGTGGTGCACATCGACTACAACGTCTGCTTCGAGAAAGGTCAGTCGCTCACCTGTGCAGTTAACGCTGAGTCCTGCTGCCGTTTCTGCCAAACACATGATGGACTGTGTGTGTTGTAACAGGGAAAAGTCTGAGGGTTCCTGAGAAGGTTCCTTTCCGTATGACGCACAATATCGAGACGGCTTTAGGAGTGACTGGCGTTGAGGGAATCTTCAGACTCTCCTGCGAACAGGTGAGAGGTTAACCCGTCTCGTTAGCATTCTCCAAGACGTGTTTCTGCTCTTGTTGCTCCTGACCATCGGTTCCTCTTCCTGTGCCTCAGGTCATTCAGATGATGCGTCGGGGCAGAGAGACCCTCTTGACCCTACTGGAGGCGTTTGTGTACGACCCACTGGTGGACTGGACGGCGGGTGGAGAGGTGGGGTTCGCCGGTGCCGTGTACGGAGGAGGAGGACAGCAGGCCGAGAACAAGCAAAGCAAGAGGGAGATGGAGAGGGACATCACACGCAGTCTGTTCTCCTCACGCGTAGCCGAGATCAAGGTGAGGGTCAAGACATGTTTCCATGGCTGCACATGAATACTGTACTATGCTCTATATACTGCACACCACACGCTCAACCCTCCGTTTTTGTGTGCAGGTGAACTGGTTCAAGAACCGTGACGAGATGCAGGCGGTTCTACCTCAGGTGGAGATAGCCGTGGAGGAGTACCTGAGTCTGCAGGAGCATCTCGCTCAGGTGGACAAGGTGCAGGGCAAGCTGCTGGAGGAGATGGAGTTCCTAGAGGGAGCGGACAGCAGAGTGGACCACCTCATCCACACGCTGGAGCACAGGTCAGTAAATGAAACTGGATTCCGATTGGTCAGAAGGCGTCTGTTTCAGTTTTCAGGGTTCTATAAAATAACATATTTATAGAAGTTTGCAGCGATGTCAAAGGAAGAGAATACTTCAGGGAGGTTCTGTTATAGGAGAATAATCAACTCTCACGTCCTTCATGATGTGTTAGATATTCGGAGCACACACAGCTACAGTCGAGACAGCGGACCGTACAGGACGCCATCCAGAGCAAGCTGTCAGATCTGGACCAGTGGATCTCTCAGTACCAGGCGGCGTTTGGGAGTCTGGAGGCCACGCAGCTCGCCAGCCTACTGCAGGAGATCAGCAGCCCCATAGACCTTGGTACTTCTGGGGTTTGGCTCCCGTTGGGATTCAATTGATTTATTTTCTTGGGTTTGATATTTCCAGCTGAGGTCATTGAGCTGGTGTGATGTCATTCTTGAATGCATTTTCCCCTTCCCCTGGGTGTAGGTCCGCCCAGCTACGTCCCCGCTACAGCGTTTCTGCAGAACGCAGGTCAGGCTCACCTGATCAGCCAGTGCGAGGCTCTGGAGGCAGAGGTGAGCGCTCTCCTGCAGCAGCGCCGCTCCATACTGCGCACCTGCCTCGAGCATCTGCACAGCTACGCCACGGTGGCTCTGCTGTACCCGCGCGCTGTCCTGCACCGCCACAGGGTCTACACCTGGAAGCAGTGGATGGAGGAGCTGGTGTGTGACATGACGGTGGAGCACTGCCAGGTTGTCTATCACCGGTGAGTCCCTCACACCTACACCTCGGGACTAACTGACTGGGGCTCAATAACCAAATGGGACATCAATTAAATATTAACGTGTAAAAACCAAGTGATTATTCTTATAGCCATTAAATAAAAGTAGCATCAAAGTGGAAGATATTTAATTGTAATAAATGAATTGTAATTCACTGCAGTGCTGAAGTTAAATTCCCCAGCCCTAATTACTACTTCAAAACACGTTGTACATTTAATTCCTTCCACTAGAACCTTCTCCTGAAGGTCTAAGGTTAAGTGTCTGCTCGTAACGACCCTCTGCTTCTGCATCCAGTTACGAGGTGCAGTTCGCTCCCCAGCCGCCGGCCGCCACGTGTCAGTTCGTGTCAAGTGTGGAGATGGCGCTGCAGCACCATGCGGCGGAGACCAACACGCGCCTCCTGCGTCAGGTGGAGCGGCTGAAGGCGGAGGGAGCGAGTGTGCCAGTGTGCGAGGAGCAGCTGCAGGAGATCGAGCGCTGCATCAAGGTCTTCCTGCACGAGGATGCCGAGCTCGCCTCCTTCAGCCTGGCCGGGATCATCATCTCCGCCCTCTGCACTCTTACTAGGTCTCTCGCTCTCTCCCTCACCTTGCAAGTCTTTTAAAAAAGGTCTCTTCCATAGAAGAAGAAAGACCCTTTGGATTTTGACCCTTGGTTCGTTTGTTCCCTCCATTATTTTTTTCCTGCAGGCGTAACCTGGTGATGGAGGGTGCGGCAGCGAGTGCAGGAGAGCAGCTGGTGGAGCTGACGTCTCGAGATGGAGCCTGGTTTCTGGAGGAGCTTTGCAGCATGAGTGGAAACGTCACGTGTCTGGTGCAGCTGCTGAAAGAGTGCCAGCTCCAGTCCCACGACCTGGACATCCTCAGCCCAGAGGACACCGCCCAGGCCGTCTACCTGGCCAACGGCGTCTACACCTGCCTACAGGTGAGCGTCTGGCCGCTGTTCCGCTTTGGCCAACTCGACTTGAATATACTCTGTGCTTTTTAAAAAACAAAAAAAAATTTTATCATCGTCGACCCTGTCTCGTACCGCAGCGCTACCTGTCAGATCTTCCAGTATAGAAAATTAATCGATGTCTCCTGAACCAATCGGAATCCAGAATTGAACAGCACCCGTTGCTTTTGCAGGAGCTGAACACCAACTTCCGTCAGATCATCTTCCCCGAAGCTCTGCGCTGCATGCTGAAGGGAGAGAACACTCTGGAGAGCATGCTGTCTGAACTGGACTCTCTGATCGAGCAGTGTGCTGACGGCATGTCCCTGCAGGGCCTGGGGGAGGCGCTACAAGTTCACCTCCGCAACACCGCCATGGGACTGAACGAGGACGCTGACGTGCACTACCTCCAGGTCACCAGGTGAAGGCGGTGTTTTTAAAGTGTAGTCGCGTAACAATAGAGAGCTCTTAAACGTTTTAACCAGCATTATTTATTTATATCTTACAATACACCGGGAATTAAAGATTCATACCTTAGATGGGCGGGGTTGAAGGAAAGACGATGCACGTATAAACACTTTTTCTTTTTAAAGATTATTTTAAAAACATCAAATCCTAACACTAATATTTTTCACAGTTTTGTCCACACTGTTATCTGAAGCGTGCTTTCATTTTTAAAAATAAGACTTTAAGCTCCGCCCACTTCACAATCGCATCGTCACATCCCTAAAAAAAAAGTTTCCTGATATATGAATTAAAATGTCATTTATGTCTATAGTACTTCCCGTTATTATAAACCTTGTAGACTAGAACAGAATTCTTGTTCCTCAGAATATGATTTGTTTTTGATATTGTGATTATTCCCCCAAAATATTTTGGAGAGTGGTGTGAGGCACGGTCATAGCGCCACCATCTGGCAGCAGGAAGTGTGACTTAGACTTTTAAGTCTTTATTTACCCGAATCGCTTCGATTCAACTGCAAAATGATTCTTGATGTATCTTAAATATTGTTGCCGTGGTAACGCATCAAACTTTAATAGTCTTTTCTTTGCATAGTTGGGTGTTTTTACTCTGCAGCACTCGCTTCATTATGCACTGTTGTCATACACCCACCGGTTGAAGATGGCACCATAGTGCTTGGGCCCGTTATCGCTGCTTGGGACTTTGCCTCTGTAAATCATATGATTTTGGATAATTGGCTCGGAAAAGTGAGAATGGCGGAGAGCAAGATGTACCAGGTGTACACAGGATGGAAATGGAGGTTTATTCGCTAATGTGTTTTATGCGATATTCCTGTGATGGAAACACAGCTGGTGTCCAGATGAGCTGCATATATGAAATTGGGCCGGTTCTTCCTGTCCCCGATTAGAAAGATACAACCGAGGAATTTCCCATCATTTTGAACATTGTATTTATTTGTCTGTAATTTAAGTGTGTGTGTGTGTGTGTGTATATACCGTATTTTCCGCACTATAGGACGCACCTAAAAGCCTTAAATTTTCTCAATCGGCCATGCGCCTAATAATCCGGTGCGCCTTATGTATTGGTCAAGTACAGAAATAGTACAGTAATTGAGACTGCGCCATATAATCCTGTGCGCCTTATAGAGCTTATTTATTTATTTATTTATTTATTTATTTATTTATTTATTTATATATCTCAATATCAGAACTTTTTCTTGATTAAACGATAACCATATACCGTCAATTTCTATATACTTTCTGAATATTTTCCTCGTTTCATGTTCGTGTGTGATGGTCGTAACTCATTTATCCTGGGCGTGCGTCTCCTCAGGGTTCTGCGCGTCCAATACTCTGAGCTAATACAGCCTCGGAACATGGAGGGCTCCGTACAGGGCACGCCTAAAATGAGTGCGGGACAGATGCTGCTGGTCGCCTTCGACGGGATGTTTGCACAGCTGGAGAGCGCTTTCGGCCTCCTGATCGATAAGGTGACTCTCGGACGCCGGGTTTGTCGGGTCTGATTTGGTTCTTGTTCAGAAAAGCGTTATCGCTCACAGAGCAGTTTGTTTGTTTTCTTTCGTCCTGCAGTTGAACTCCATGGATGTTCCTGCAGCTTGGAGGAAGGTGGATGTGATCTGGGAGGCTCGGGCCACGCAGGTGCATTTCTTTGACAGTTTGCAGACACGGCAGGTCCTGGAGGAAATCTTCTTCCTCAAGAGGCTCCAAACGATCCGGGACTTCTTCCGGCTGTGCGCCTCATTCGCTCAGACGCTGTCTGGTAAAAATAAATGCTAAATAATGACAAGACCGATGTTTGTTTTCTTTGCCTCCTGGTTGGAGTGGATGTGTACTGTGTTGTTGGAGCTGGGGGAAAAATCCAGATCAATACACAGTTGATTTATTCATTTATATTCTCGCCTTGATCAGGCACCTGCCCTTCTCCCACGGACGACCCCCCGCCGTCTAACGGCCCAGTCTCGCTAGTGAAGCCCTTGTACCGCGGCTCCACGGTGGTCAGCGAGGACCAGATGACTAGGCCCATCAAAGCGTTCACGGCGGACTTCGTGAGACAGATGCTGATGGGTCTGCCAACCCAGGCTCTGGGTCTGGCTCTTTGCAGCGCCCTGAGCGCTCTCGGGACGGACCTCATCGCTCAGGTCGAGGCTAAAGACTTCGGGGCCGAGGGGAAGGTCTCGCTGGACGATCTGTGTAAGAAGGCGGTGGAGCAGGGCGTCCAGGCGGGACGTATCTCCCAGCTGCTGCTGAACAGAGCCACGGTGCTGGCCGGATCGTACGAAACGGCATGGAAGAAGCTGGACCTGGTGCGTCGCCTGGAGCTCAGCATAGACACCTGCAAGGTCAGCCTGCAGCGGGCGCAGCTGCACATCGCCATGTTCCAGGTAACGTTCCAGGAAGTTAATGACCACAGTGAACGTTATCGTCTGCGCATCGGTTAGCCCATAAACTCTGATCTTCTCGTTACAGTGGCAGCATGAGGACGTTCTCGGGACTCGCTCTCAGCCCATGTCGGTCAACCCTCCGCCTCGCTCAATCATCCTCAGCAACATGAAGAAGAAGCTGTACAAGCTCAGCCAGGACGACGTGGCCATCGCCAGCGTTCAGGTCAGACATCTCCTGTTCCTCCTCCTCGATGTGGCAGTGTTGCATATTCTGTTACGGTAAATCAGTGAAGTGTGTGTGTGTGTGTGTGTGTTTGGTCCTGCAGGAGAAACTGGCGTCACTCGAGGGCAGCATTGAGCAGCGGTTGAAGTGGGCTGGCGGGGCAAACCCGGCTCTGACACCTGTGCTGCAGGACTTTGAGAGCACCATAACTGAGCGGCGTGCCCTAGTGCTGAAGGAGAGTCAGCGTGCCACCCAGGTCACCTTCCTGTGCAGCACTGTGCTCAACTTCGAGGGCCTTCGCACACGCACTCCCGAGGCTCTGAGCATGGATTCCGCCCTGTTCGACCTGGTGAAGCGCTGCCAGGCCACATGCTCCTACGCTGCTCAGTTCAGCACTTCGGTCTCCTCTCTGGAGCTGCAGCTGCTCCACAGACTGGTGCGTCTCTCAATCTCTTTCTCTCTCTCTCTCTCTCCCCCCAACACTGTACTTGCTCATTGTCTCTTAGCACTGTGGAATTCTGGATTCTGATTGGTCAGAAGGTGCTTGTTACGTTTTATTAAAAAAAAATTTTTTAAATCAAAATCGCACTGCACTGTTAATGTCTGTAGACTCCGGTGATGGAGCTGTCTATCGGCGCCCCCGAGTGGTTGGTGTGCGCTCAGAAGCACCTGTCTCAGGAGATGGCAAGTCAGAGGGCGATGCAAGAGGAACACGAGCAGCAGCTGGACTCGGTCACTGAAACCCTGCAGCTGCTGGTGGACACCATTAAAGGTGTCCTGTCCAATCACAACCGCCTACTAGCTGATGTCAAGCACCTGCTGCGCGCCATGGCCAAGGTATGTGTGCGCTCATGTTCATACTCTCTAGTGCCTCTCGTCTAACGCCTCGTGTGTGTTCAATTCAGTTTTATTTGTATAGCGCTTATTATAATGGACATTGTCTCAAGGCAGCGTTACAGAAAAATATAAGCACAGGATGGAAATGAAGTGTGAATTTATCCCTATTGAGTGAGACGGTGGTGAGGGGGAAAAACTCCCTAAGATATTGAGAGGAACCTGACTCTGAAGGGAACCCGTCCTCATCTGGGTCACAACTGACAGTGTGAAAAAGCTGATTATGGTTTTATATGAAGTCTGTTTGTGTTGCTCAGGATGAGGAAAGTGCTCTCGCAGACGGAGAGGAAGTGATGTATGAGGGCAGTGTGCGTCAGTTCCTGTGCGAGTACAAGGCCTGGCAGGATAACGTGCAGATTGTGCTGTTCACGGTGGTGCAGGCGACGGGGCAGCCACGCAGTGTGGAGCAGGTGGAGCTGCTGCAGGAGATTCCCTCCACCCTCAAGGAGCTGAAAGGACAAAGCCAAAGGTGAAGCTTGCATTATTCTCTCGCTCTCTCTCGCGCGCGCTTAGATTTAGCTTAAACATCCTCAATTTAATCTTTTGAACAAATGTTCACATCGTTAGAGCTCTGATGCTCATAGATTCAGTTCATCTTTATATAACCAAAGCAATGTTCTTAAACCTTTTAAAAGGGATTAAAGTGTGTGTGTGTGTGTGTGTGTCCTGCAGTGTGTATAACGGGCTGGTTGGATTTGCGTCTCCCCTGGTCACCGACAGAGGAAGTGACTGTGCGAGCCCCACGTCAACCATGCAGACGAGCTTTGCCGCCGGTACGGGACCAGATTCTGTTTCTGTAATCTAGTGCTTGTAAATCGCTGTGGGGTTGAGCCGCCATTTTGTCTCCTCATACGTGTTCTCTCCTCGGTTTGCGCGTTAATGTAAATCAGTGCAGCACCTTCCTGATGTCACGTTCCCTAACCCTATAGGGCGATTCTTCTGTCAGGGTATTCATTCTTTAACGTGCGTCTCCGTCTCTCTACAGCGGTGCGATGCAGTGGCGTGAAGACGCAGCCCGACAGCATGTCTCAGAACACTCGTAAAGCCCTTCCACGCAACCTGGGGACCCCAGCAGACACCCCGCCCAGCACCCTGCTCATCACCAACAAAAGCCTGGCCCCGAGCCCCAAACGCACAGTCAGGGACCCGAAAACCGGGAGAGGTGTGAGAATGTCCTGTTCGTCGTAAATCTGAAGCGAACGGATGCCCGCTTTCAGCGAGACGTCTAGCAGTCGCTTGAGTGTTCTGTTTAACTTGTGAACTTTCTGTGAAACCACAGCTGGATATAGCGTATAACTAATTTAATTTCTTTTTCTCTCCACTTCTAGCTGTTCAAGAGAGGAACTCGTACGCTGTGAGTGTTTGGAAAAGAGTGAAGGCCAAGCTGGAAGGGCGGGACGTGGATCCCAACCGGAGAATGAGCGTCACCGAGCAGGCATTTATCCCTCGTCTTAATAATAATAATAATAATAATAATTAAAAAGAGATTTAAATTGCTTTTATTTTACACACAAAGTGCTGGTTAAGCAGTGTGTACTGACCGTGCGTGCGTGGGTGGGCGTGTCTTCTCCATCTGCAGGTGGATTATGTCATCAAGGAGGCCACGAACCTGGACAACTTGGCGCAGCTGTACGAAGGCTGGACGGCGTGGGTGTGAACGGGGATTTCCACGTTTGTTCACTTCGGTTCCAGCGAGGGTTAGAAATCCACCAGAATCCACCGGGTCTGGGGCATCGGAGCCACAGAGCTGCATGCGGGCAATAAAACGGGGGTTTGGGGGGGGCCGTCGAGGCCCTCCCGTGCGCCCATACGGGACCTCCCCCCCCCTCCCGTAGCACAGCAGCAGATCCAGCTAACACCAACGACTACGATACGATTCTCGGGTTTGCATCCGTGTCCCCGTAAACGTGCAAGTGTGTGTGTGTGGGGGAATACTGAGGGCAGGGGAAGGGGGTGTGAGGAGGATGAGGCTTCTTCCAGCTTTAACAACCCCCTCCCCCCCCAGACCAACCCCTGCTTCATCAGTGATAATAACGCCACATCTGTCAGCTATTGATTACGAAGCTTGTGTTTTAGAGCAGGAGGCTCGCCGGGCGACACGCCCTCTGGACTTCACTCGGGAGGCGAGGGGGTGGGGCGCACGTTCCTCCCACCATCCTCTGGCCTCTGTTTTTGGATGGCTTTATCAGTGAGGGCGAGGTCGGGTCAGACGAAGCCGGTGTACACCAGGGCAGGTGTGCGAGGCTTTAAAGGGGGACTCCATTCAAAGCCAGACGGCCGTTGGCGGACCTGCGGGTTCTCAATCTTTCAATCAAGACTTTCTTTTCTTTTTCCCCCCTTCTCGGCGGATGTTTATTCCAAACTTACTTTACACACCTCGACTCCCTCCACACTCTCGGGGAGAGATACCAGAATGTTTCTGGGGAGAATTGAATTCTTTATGTTGGCGTTGGGCATGAAGACGTGCTGTGCATCAGGCTGGTGAATGTTTCTCTGATCGAGATTTAAGAATAGAAAAGTTGAAGCGTTTTATTAAAGTTTAAATTGGAATCTGCTGATTTTGTTCTAAAACACCTTTTCAGAAATGCTGCCATTGTTTGTTTCCCTTCTCTTTAGTATGTATCTGTATGATTTGTGTATTTGTAGGTATTTGGTATTCCCCCTCCTCCTCTCTTCTTCGTTACTTCGGCTTGCTTGTGAAAGTGTCATTGCTAATAAATATTCCCCACTTCGCTTGCGTTTTACTGATCTTTATCTAGTTTTACCTTTTTAGTGGCGGGTGTGTTCGTGGTTTAGTGCTGTGGTGATGGTAGAAATGTTTTATTAATGATTTTACTCCTTCGTTTGACAAATAAATCTGGTAATCAACTCTTAAGCTTTTTGTTCACTTATTTGCAATGAATTCATCAGTTTTGTCTTGCGTGTAACAAACACTTTTTTTTTTTTGTATTGACTTGTTTATAGCTGCTGTAACATACAGTGCCTTGCGAAAGTATTCGGCCCCCTTGAACTGTTCGACCTTTTG
>JAFFST010046227.1:87226-98197 GCA_022414735.1 Noturus placidus | reverse complement strand
TGGATGACCTGCAGAGATCTACAGCTGAGGTGGGAGACTCTGTCCATAGGACAACAATCAGTTGTATACTACACAAATCTGGCCTTTTTGGAAGAAAGCCATTTCTCAAAGATATCCATAAAAAGTGTCGTTTAACGTTTACCACAATCCACCTGGGAGACACACCAAACATGTGGAAGAAGGTACTCTGGTCAGATGAAACCAAAATCAAACTTTTTGGCAACAATGCAAAACGTTATGCTTTGCATAAAAGCAACACATCTCATCACCCTGAACACACCATCCCCACTGTCAAACATGGTGGAGGCAGCATCATGGTTTGGGCCTGCTTTTTTCAGCAGGGACAGGGAAGATGGTTAACATTCATGGGAAGATGGATGGAGCCAAATACAGGACCATTCTTGAAGAAAACCTGATGGAGTCTGCAAAAGACCTGAGACTGGGACGGAGATTTGTTTTCCAACAAGACAATGATCCAAAACATTAAGCAAAATCTACAATGGAATGGTTCACAAATAAAGATTTCCAGGTGTAAGAATGGCTAAGTCAAAGTCCAGACCTGAATCCAATCCAGAATCTGTGGAAAGAACTGAAAACTGCTGTTCACAAACGCTCTCCATCCAACCTCATTGAGATCGAGCTGTTTTGCAAGGAGGAATGGGCAAAAATTTCAGTCTCTCGATGTGCAAATCTGATAGAGACATACCCCAAGTGACTTATAGCTGTAATTGCAGCAAAAGGTGGCGCTACAAAGTATTAAGGGGGCTGAATAATTTTGCTCGCCCAATTTTTCAGTTTTGCAGTACCCAGAGGAATTGAACCCCATACCCTGGAGGTGTGAGGCAAACTTGCTTACCACTAAGCCACCATGCATGCTGGTATTCAGGATATTGCATGAAATAAAATAAAAAAAAAACATTGAACCTGTTCAACTGTGAGTTTTAAAAATTTGTTCTTACACCAAATCCATAAAATAACATACTGAGGAAGCCCGAAAAAAAAAACAAAAAAAAAAACTGTCTGGATTACTGAGAAGTGAATGAGATGTTGTGTTTGGCCTGCCACAGGGACTCCATCAATAAGGGCGTGGCTGGCCCGAAATGGTGGCAACGTAGGCCCTCATTCACAATGAGTGCAGTCATTCCCCTCAAGGGCTGCCACAGCAAGTGTGTGTGTGTGTGTGTGTGTGTGTGTGTGTGTGTGTGTGTGTGTGTGTATGCGTGCGTGTTTGTATGTGTGTGTGCGTGCACCCATATGTGTCTATGATATGTGTACATGCCTATTTCTCTTGTTGTTTATCACACCAGTCCTTGAAAAGCCCTCTTGGTGCATTGCTGCCAAAAGGAGCGTGTGTGTGTGTTTGGGCAGATCTCGCCACAGCAGATGGTGGCTTTTTTGTGCACACTTCCCCACAGCCTGGGATGACTTTCAGCTTGGCCCTCTCCTCCAGTGTCTCAGCATGCTTCTGGCTTGCAAAAAGGCCCTCCATCATGATCCATCATGGATGAGGGGAGGCAATCTCCCTTCCATAAGCAGGTTAAATTTGGTGCAATGTTAGGCTAGTTGAGGGTGCCTCAGACAGCCATTTTTGGCTTCATCCTCACTTCTCTCTCTCGTAGTCTGCCTCTCTATTTTTTTTTTACCTTGCAAATAAAATTAGCTTAAATAAAAAAAAAAAATAAAAAAATAAAATAAAAAAAAAACAGCAGCCAGTGCCAGCAGTCTTCTGAGGAAATTACGTTTGTGTGGCACGCATTATTTAAAAGTTCTGGAGGTGGCCTACGAGATGTCTCTGAAGCACAAAATTCATCCTTTTGATCTATCAATATTGCTCACTTCATTTAACAATTTTAAAGGTAGCATGGGTTTTCTTTTCTCTTTTCTAATATTGGGGAATGAGCCATGTAGCTGGAATCAAAGATCCGCTATCAAAGTCACACCCTGCTCATGTCTTGTTTGAAGATTCCTCGAGGAGACCCGACAAGATTTAAGGTGTCTCGATGAGGAGACTCACTGTTATTTATTGAATTAAACCCAGCCGTTGCCTCCTGCTGTTTATATTTGGTTTTGTAATAAATGGAGAAAACAAAGAACAACCCCAGAATGCAGTTTGTTAAAATTATGTGTCCAGCTTGTAAATCAGTATGTGAATAGGATATCATTTCATTTATATTTGGAATAGCTTTAGCTCCCTGAGCTCCTCCCTTTTTCCAGGTCCATTCTCATTTTATCTATGAGAAAGGGCCTGGTTTGTGATGAGTGATATGGACATCATTTACAGAGTAGATGACACTTGAGAATTTTACTTACTACTCTTCAGGGAATAAAGAATGAGTGATGTCACATGAAGCAGCTGAGCAGCACCCAGGAGAACGCTGTCATGGGTGTTTCTCCTTCTTTTTCATCCGAGTACCCTTGACTAATGTCATGCGCAAGGTAGAGACAGCCATCTGTCCCTGTGGAGTGTGCTAAGCTGTACATACTGATTATAAGAGGGGAGCCCATGGGTCAACACACACAGGCTCCTGATAAAAAAAAGAAGAAAAAAAAAGCAAGGTCACGTGTGGAGAATGTCTTTGCCTTCACCTAGGGTTATCAAATGAGAGAGAAAAAGGGAGTCAGAGAAAGTGCAGTAAAGAGAACATTTGCAGTTATTGATCACTGATATATATATATATATATATATATCCGTGTTTATATCCACAATAATCCATCCATCCATCCATCCATCTTCAACCGCTTACTCCTTTTCAGGGTCACTGGGAACCTGGAGCCTATCCCAGGGAGCATCGGGCACAAGGCGGGGTACACCCTGATGCCAGTCCATCGCAGGGCACAATCACATACACACTCACACACCCATTCATACACTACAGACACGCCAATCAGCCTACCATGCATGTCTTTGGACTGGGGGAGGAAACCGGAGTACCCGGAGGAAACCCCCGACACACGGGGAGAACATGCAAACTCCGCACACACATGGCCCTGGCGGGACTCGAACCCTGGACCCTGGAGGTGTGAGGCGAACGCGCTAACCACTAAGCCACCGTGCGCCCTTCCACAATAATCCGATATCCGATAATAATATCCAATTAAGGCGATACTCTGATTAAGAAACTAGCATGTAAACAGAGATTATTAACACAAATCAAATTAAGACGTGTGGAGTATTCCTGTTTTAGTCGCATTATTGACGTGCGTTACAGACATGTACACACCTTAATCACACTACTAATGTCGTGTGGGAGTTTTCACCGCATTGTGCGACAGGACGCGTACACACACATGTGTACATACACAACCGTTTGACGGCAAACAAGAGAACACGGCTGCGTCCGACACCGTGTACTTACTTGCTATATAGTAGGTGAAATACATGTATCTGAGTTATATTAACTTTCATGAGCAACCCATGAGGATCTAGCCGGATCCATACAAATGGCACCAGGACTGTGAATGGACATCCTAGGACAGAAAAGTTTTGTGGCTTTCACACTCGATGCTGACAACGCAAGTGAACTGTGAGCGAAGTTTTATTCGTGGTGAACTTTTAGTTAGCTGACACGCATGCTAACGAAATAAACTAGCAACCACCAAAGTCTCACTAGTGCGTTGGAGGAGAAAACCCGTGAGAATTTTTTTTTGCCACTATAAGTTTTCTAACTATTGCCGTCTACATTTTTCGAAGAGAATTTCCCTCACTGTTTTTCTGCGTGTTTCCGAGCTTTTACTTTTTTTTGTAAAGGGAAGGGAAGAGATAGGAGACCTTTTTTGTGACTTTTGCTTGTGTGACTTTGCTGTGAGGGATTGTGTGCAGCGTCATCGTCAGAGACCTGTGCATGCAAGGCACCTTGGTAAAGGAAAGGCTTGTTTCTGATTGACTGATTCGACACACCTCGGCGAGCTCCGGCTACTACTGGACTGCGTAGTGGAGGAGAGGACAAGGCTAGACATTTATGTCTGAATTCGATAGACAAACAAGCTAACTAGAACTAGAACTTTGTGAACAGAGAAAAATGCACCGTGTGTTTAATACGTAGGTGTTTGGGTGAAAAAAAGAAAAAAAATGAACACACATTCATTTAAACCGTTACTGTTCTATTTAAGGTTATCCGTTGCTATTGGTAGTACATACAGTGACAAGGTATTTTGGGATATGTGTATATATAAGTCCATATATTTTTTTCCCTTCTATATATGTCTTAGGATCATCACTACTGTCCGTTGAGATACATTGTCTTCCTGATGTTAATGTGAAATAATGTTAAGCGTTTTTCCCCCTTCTCATTTAATTATTGATAGGGTGTTCTACAAGAGTATAACCACATTTCTTACTCAACTTTTGGCTAAGCATTTTGAAATTTTCACATATGGGGGTAGTAATGATGACATTTCGCCTGAAATTTTGGATGGTGGGTCTTTCATAGTTCAGCGTCTTGCTGCTCAGGTAGATAAGCTGCAACGTCAGGTAGACACACTGACATCGGCATTTAGTATGTCTGTGGACTTACAACACAGCTTGCTGCAGCAGTTAGAATATCTGACTTTTCAGCATTCATGTAGACAGGACACAAGGGCACACCCTATACTTACCTCAACCCCTGCAACTTGCACACTCTCTAGCCACACCAACTAAGGTCATCAGACTTCTCAACATACACAGAGACAAGCCTCTAATGCCTACCCTGTATTTAGCTCAAACCCAGTTACACACACTCTCACTAGCCACACTGGGCTGTTACATCCACAGACACCTGCTGTACATTCAGCCGATCTCTCTGGACTTGTGCCAACCATGTTTGATGGGGGTAAATCTCTTGACCCAGAAGAATGGCTTCAGTCTGTTTCTTTGTACAGGACAACGCTTGGTTTATCTGACACTCAGTTCTTGTTTGAGTTGACAAGGTTATTTGGAAGGGAGCCCCGGAAGTGGTATTCTGCCATGCAGCCACATCTACTCTCATGGAAGCATTTCTCAGATCTCTTTCAACAGGCCTTCCTGCCTACAGACAATGTAGAGAAAATCTGGAGAGTGATTTTGGACAGACTTCAAATGAGCCACTCCCCACTTTTGTAGCTCTCCTAGTGACTGAGTTCAAGCGACTAAAGCAACCACCCTCTGAGCGAGAACATATTGAAGTAATCTGCCAGTATGTCTCTGATCAGTATAGACTAGCTCTTCATGCTACCGCACCTACTACTTCAACACTTCCTCGCCAGGACCTGTAATGCTACAAATGTTTGACTCCGGGGGTTACCACATGCAATTGTTGTAACTGTAGGAAGAATAGGCAGATTGGTAGTGCTGAACCTTCTGGAGGGGTTGCTGTAGTTTCTAAGACAGGCCAGGAGACCCCAGATACTTCTGAGTTCACTAGAGGCGGAACTGGTGCTTGGCCTCGTAGGTTTCAAAGGGCTCATCAGGGTAAGCAGAGTACAGAGTCAGGGACCAATGCACAACAGACAGAGTGTTCTCACACAGTTAATTTGGTGCAAAACAGCCCAAAGAGGTCGAAGAATACTCCACTGACGGCAGTGGTGGTCATCAATCAGGTTTCACTGAAGGCAACCCTGGATACAGGCTCATCCATTTCTGCAGTCCATCCATTCACTCTTCTTAAATGCGGGATAGAAGGAGATGTTGTTCTTCCTTGGAATTTTTCCCTGCTTGAGTTGGCGGGCTCAAAACAATGCACCTCATCTGGCATTGTGTTCAACCTGTTCAACTACTGGAGCAACCGTTTACTCACCGCTTTGCCGTGATTCCAGACCTGTCTTGTCCCATTCTCTAAGGGACAGATTTTATGATTCAGGCTGACGTCCACATCCGCCCAGCCACAGGAAGCATTAAATTGGGCGATAATGCCACCTCAGTGCCAGACCTAAGCTTGCTGGAGTTTGACGATTTGAAGGGCCATGTAGCTAGCCTCACCTTTAAGGATGTCCAAACCGATCTTGGTCCAGTAGTGGAACAAGCAGCACTGCCTTCAGCAGACAAGAATAAACTGGCACACCTATTGGGAGACTTTGTTCATCTTTTTGGGGCAAAGCTGGGATGTACTTCATTGGTGGAGCACACAATAGACACTGGGACTGCAAAGCCAGTGTGTCTTTCTCCCTACTGTGCTTTACCTGCAAAAAGAAAGATTATCGAGGAGCAGATTTTCAGAATGTTGGAGGATGGCATTATTGGGCCTCTTCAGGGCCCTGGGCCTCTCCAATTGTGATAGTCGAAAAGCCAGGCGCAGATCCAAGATTGTGTGTAGACTTTAGGAAAGTGAACAAATATACAGTGAGGGACTCCTACCCACTTCCAAGAGTGGATGACTCGCTGGATTTTTTGGCATGTGGTAAATTTATTTCCACACTGGACCTTGCACGGGGTTACTGGCAAGTGTCAGTGGCCCCAGGCTCAAAACCAAAGACAGCTTTCGTGTCACACAAAGGGCTCTATCAGTTTAAAGTTGTGCCTTTTGGGTTATCAAATGCACCTGCAACATTTCGTATTGGCAGGGCTCACCCACAAGTGCTGTATGGTGAATCTGGACGACCCTGTGGTCGCCTCACCGACCTTCGACCAGCATCTGGTAGACCTCACCAATGTGTTAGGGCGTCTGGCAGATGCAGGACTCTCCTTGAAGCTGGCTAAGTGCCATTTTTGTACACCAAGGTTACGCTACTTGGGTTACCTGGTGATGCCAGAAGGCATTGGCCCTGACGAGGGTAAGGTGGCTGCGATTAAACAGTCTCCCACACCGAAGACAGTTAAAATTGTGCGACAATTCCTAGGAATTACAAGTTACTACCATAGGTTCATCACTGGGTATGCCCGTATTGCCGAGCCAATAATTGCCCTCATGAGGGAGGATATTCTGTTTTTTGTCAGGTGCAATATGGTGTAACATTAAAGCAAGTGACAATTTAAAAATGTAAATTAATAAAAAATACAAATGTGTTTGAAATTCCATCCACTACGGACTGGCACACTGTCCAGGGTGTACCCCCTTTGTGCCCAATACTTCCTGGGATAGGCTCCAGGTTCCCCGTGACCCTGATAAAAGAGTAAGCGGTAGAGGATGGATGGATGGATTCCATCCATTCAAGGGTCTATATTATTAATGAATTGTCATATTTTTGTATTTATTGTATGTATAATTAACATTTCCCTCAAATGAAATTCCATCGGAGTTTATTATTTTTTAATTTATTTTGTGTGTGTGTGTGTGTGTGTGTGTGTGTGTGTGTGTGTGTGTGTGTGTATTTATGGCCCAAATTATAAACTTGTCAATCAGTGACATATTGCAATTACATCATCTTGACAGACAGTGGTGCTGGACTTAATACTGTTTTTGCTCCAGCCAATCTCACACAAAATAATGGACTTAAGTATGGACTTCAGGATACTTTTATCCTGACTACCTCACGAGTTGGGATCAGAATACCTGAGGTCTAATGTGTGAAATTCAATTTCTGTATTAAATTCCCGCTCTGTATGCATAACTCAACTCAGAATGAGGCTTTAAATCATTGTAAGGCTGAGCCTCAAATGACTTGTTTGTTTATTATAGATTAATGGTGGTCTTATTGCTTTATATTGAAGGTATTAATTCAGATTCCACACGTTCCTTCTTTGGGATTTTAAAGAAATCAGCTTCCAGAGGAATTTACACTTGCTCGTTGCTCAGCATACATGTTTATCCAAGGTGACTTACAATTTAGACAGGTCACAACTAAGCAGTTGAACAGTCTTGCTCAAGGACCCAACAGTGACAGTTTACTGATGCTGAGATTTCAGCTCACAACCTTCCAATCAGTTGCCCAATGCCTTATTCACTGAGCCTCCATTGCCCATTTGTTTAATAATGTATAGTTTAAATTCCTGAATAGATCTTCATCTGAAAAAGAAAAAAAAAAAAAACCCACACATTGACATGACACTTCCTTGCAGATATGCACAGAATGCAAGTATAGGACTATGTACAGAATATTAATATGGACTACTGTATGTGTATCTCCATGAATGCTGGTAAATAGTCTCCACTTATCCTATAGGCCACTTCTAAGCTACAAACCACTGGACTGTGGTAATGAGAATCATTCATCAGGCACCAAGCACTTAAATCTCTGCTACATAAACCAAACTACATTATACACATCAGCAGATAACCAGTGCATTTGCATGCATTCTGGGAACGTGATTTTCTCCTTTTAATCACATCTTTTTATCTAGGTGTTGTTTTTTTTTTAAATAAATGTCTGTATCCAGCAGTTTGGATTAAAGGCTGCTTTTCTGCAGATTCAGCATCAGTGTATATTCTTGTTAAGATCAAAGCTTCTGTGAAAGTTTATAGCCAGAGCAATAAATGAAAGTCTGCACTGGAAAAGCTATGTCATCAATAATATATAGCGAACATGTGGTGTTTCATGCTTTAGTGCATACAGTATGTTGGATTCTTTTGTAAATGGCTCTTTTTGTGTGTAGAGTTTCAATAGGATGCTAACATTTATACTACCGGAGGAATTTTTACTACATAATAACCCTAGTTCAGACCACTTATGACCTATTTTTGTGACTTGGATTGAAAATATCAGCTGGAACTTGAAATGTAAAAGCAGAAATGTGACTGAGTTGCATGGTAATCCTTATAAATAACATACTGTATGATGTTCAACGGCATTGTAATGAAACGGCATCTCATAAGATTTTTTTAATCTACCCACTGGTCTAGCTTCCTACATTACCCACAATGACATTCTTGTTGATAGTGGTGCCAGTGTGATTTGACCCTCACGTCCTGTAAGAACTAAAGTGGTATTACTATATCATGAAAGAACTAAAGCTGGCCCTTTAGGTAGTAAAGAGAGCGATGCAGCAGCACTTTAGTTCTTTCATGGTACAGTAATACCACTGTCAATGCCATCATGCTTGTCACCTTGTAGATCACGAACTAGCCAAGCCAAGTCTCTGGCATATATCATCACAGCTGCTTTATGTAGCTGAATTGCATTGTGAAACTTTGATGACAGAGTTTGCTGTTATCACTACTTCTACATTGGATTTCCTCATTAATTGGACATTTTGGGCTAACAGTGGCATAGTGGTTAGCACGTTCACCACAAACCTGCAGGGTCGGGGCTTCGATTTCCCGCTGCTGCTCTGTGTGTGCGGCGATTTCTCGCTGTACTGCGGGGGTTTCCTCCGGGTACTCGGGTTTCCTCCCCGAGTCCAAAGACATGCATGGTAGACTGATTGGCATGTCCAAAGTGTCCGTAGTGTATGAATGGGTGTGTGAGTGTGTATTTGATTGTACCCTGTGATGGATTGGCACCCTATCCAGTGTGTACCACACCTTGTGCCCCATGCTCCCTGGGATAGGCTCCAAGTTCCCTGTGACCCTGAATAGGACAAAGCAGTATAGAAGATGGATGAACGGACTACTTCAGCAACAATAAATCCCCTGGTCAAGATTAAAATGGCCATTTGTGTTGTCACTATGACTATGGGTACACCAATCCTATACTGAATATCAGGATTATACAGGTCGATACTGCCCTGAATCACTGGATCCACATCAGAACGTTTTTCCGGTGTGTGTTGTTCACTGAAACAAATAAAGATCCTGCAGTAAGCAAAGATATAACGTGACTTAATCCAGGCTTTCATCACACCATATTAGTATTTCACATAATTTAGCAAGTAGCTTACAGATAGTTGGTTTGCTTATTCAGAGTATTTGAGTATCGGATTAGTATTAAGTGTCTTCCGGTACCCAGATCACTGACATGCTGATTTATTAAGACCCCAAGTACAAGAAGAGTCATTTGTGGTTAATTAGTTTAAGAAGAAATGTGTGCTCTCTTTTGAAAAGGTGTGTTTAAGGAAAACCTTATAACACGCGACCCGTTTAAATGCACTTGGGATCAAAGGTGGAAACATGTGGAGAATATCTCATTTGAATCCAGTTGTAATATTCATTCAGAATTTCAAAGAAAACATCTAATGTTTCATGCTAGACATAATTCTGAGGAACTTGATTAAAATAAGGTTGTGTGCTGTGTTTGCTTTAGTCTTCTCTTTAGCATGTACAGACTTTGAGTACACTATCCTCATCCCCAAGGTGACTGATGCCATATTCAGTATGTATTTTGCGCTGATTCATTAAGGCTAACACACAATACATACACGCTTGCACATTTTTTGTGAATTATGAGGTTATACGCACAGAAACCTTTGTGTATGTCAGCGCCAAAATGTGTTATCATTTCCAAACCGCCAATGTGAGATCAGTACCTCTCACCATTCTCAGATTATTGTTTTTTTAGTGTTAATTTTTGGATATTGGATAATCTGCAGTGTATTGCCCTTTGATGACTGCCCGTATTGACTAAACTACAAGTCATCCACAAGCTCACTTATTAGCATGCCATTATAATTTCAGATAAAGGTAAGACATTGGAAATAAGAGTAAAATTAGTAAAATCGTAGTTGCACACATTTCATCTTCTTATGAGTATGCTGTCATGAGCAGCTGTGCAATTGCAGATGGTGAATGAATGCCAGACAATGGTACCTGCATGCACCATTATCATCCAATTTTCTTCTTTGTGCAGAGTCACTGACTGTATGCTATACTGGTTCAAAGACTCTTCTAGCATACTGCAGTCTGGATGCAAAGTATTTCAACGAATCTTAAAAAAATACCGTGGCAGAACATTCACTAAAAAAAGTGAAAAGCACAAGCTGCACTTCAAGGACTGTAGTATAACAGATCTTCTGTTGCCACCAATCATATGCATTTATGCAATTATTTACCTGAAGGCATCTCATTAAGAAAGGAACACATATCCATAGATACAATTGAGGTCATAAGTTTACATAAGCCTTGCAGAATCTGTAGAATATTGTGTGTGTGTATATATATATATATATATATATATATATATATATATATATATATATATATATAT
>JAFFST010046227.1:68187-86038 GCA_022414735.1 Noturus placidus | reverse complement strand
GTTATTAGGTTTAGGGGGGCAATCACTTTTTCACACAGGGCCATGATGGTTTGGATTTTTTTTCACCTTTAATAATAAACACCTTCATTTACAAATTGCATTTTGTGTTTACTTGTGTTGTCCTTGACTATTGTTTAAATTGGTTTGATGTTCCGAAACACTTAAGTGTGACAAACATGCAAAGGAACAGGAAATGAGGAAGGGGGCAAACACTTTTTCACACCACTGTATACTGTATATATACAGTATATATATATATATATATATATATATTAAATAAGGTATTTCACATAACAGATCAAATCAATAAACAGGAGGACGAACACAGGATCAAAAACCGTGACACAGGAACAATAAACAAGGCTTCATAAACAATAAACAAAATAAATAAACAAAATAAATAAAAATAAAAATGCAATTTTGAAAAGATTTTTTATCTGGTTGGAGTTTGTGGCGCTAAAAGTAATCTGAGGGTGCTGTGAATTGATGAACTAATCATTAATGGTTAAGCATCAAAACATTCAACTGTTTAGTCATGCATGGGATTACATGTAGATGGGCCTTCACAAAAGAAAAACAAAAACCCAGAAGAAACATGAGGAGAACATGCACAGAAACTCCACACAGACATTCATCCAAGCTCAGGAGTGAATATGTGTGGTACCTGCTGCAAACAGACACCGTTCATCACATACCATCACAACCGTGTACATGCCTTTATATTCAAATAGGCTGGGACACTTTGTACTGACCTGAAAGTGTACATTTGAGAACCTGATGTTTAAACTCTGGTTGGACATCATTGTAGAGCTGCAAAAATTAATCGATAAAATCGATAATAATTTATTGAACGAATCTCATAATAGATTAGTCGGTCTGCGCGCCACACGGGGTACATTTACTCACTGCGTTACTTCTGTTCCGAAAACACACATCACAGAGTAAATCGTAAAGTTGTGTCCCAAATGATGTACTGTACACTTACACTATGCACCGTGTACTCTACCTAGTGTATGAAGTTTAGTGGGATAGTATTGTATCAAATTGAACACTAGAGTATTTTTACTAACCGGAAGCATAAGCCGTTTCCCAGTCGATGGTGCATGACGTCAAAGCGCACATAATGCAACGACGCTAGCTTTAGCAGATACCCAGAGTCAACGACAATAAATTTCTTCTTTACTGTTTATGTCACCGTTAACTTTTATCCCCAACATGACCTCAGTCACCATCAGACGGAGGCGTATAGCAGGGGTGCATTTTGTATTAAATGCCAGAGATTTTGTGCATCCATTAAAATAATGTGTTTTTAAACTGCATTGGTGTTTGAAAAGTGATTCTTGTTTTTGAGATCAATTTCCTTATTGTACTGAATTATATTTTTATTTGAATAAAATTCAATACTATAGCCTCAGTGGCTGAGATAACTCTCCTCGGTACAGCCAATAAGACATGATTAACTGACGAGAGTCTCAAATTCCTTTTATTTAATTTGAAAAAGGTCATTGCCTCCCATTGTATTAAGGTTCATTGACATCATTTTGTATCATGGGACCAGGGTGGAAATTAATCACTCATACAAATTGAAGTCTTCTGTAAGGACATGTCAACATTATTACAACAGGAATTAGCGAGCAGATCTATTTTCGGGATGGGATCGATTTTAAACAAAGGTGGGAGATCTCATGTAGCGTTTGTGGCATCGTTGGCTTATGTTGTGTTTTGCTTTTTCAATTTCCTCTATTTGACAGGCCATTTTTATGTTTGCTTTCCTCTTTTCTCTCCTTCTTATTTTAACCTGATAATGTTATAGGAGAGTAGATGAAAAGATGCAATGACTCTGATTGTTCTTTTGTTTGCGAGTTAAATTGCAAACACACAATCCGAGCTATGCAAACAGCACGCATAGGAAATTAATTTAGACTGTTATCTGACGGTATCTGTAATGATTAATATCTGCCCACTAAACTCAGACTAAAATATTTATTCATATTCTTGTGCTGATTAGCACATATTGTCCCAGAATAGTCAAACAGTGGTGCTTGAAAGTTTGTGAACCCTTTTTAATATTCTATATTTCTTCATAAATGTGACCTAAAACATCATCAGATTTTCACACAAGCCCAAAAAGAAGACAAAGAGAACCCTGTTAAACAAATGAGACAAAAATATTATACTTGGCCGTGTATTTATGAAGGAAAATGATCCAATATTTCATATTTGTGAGTGGCAAAGTACGTGAAACTCTAGGATTAGCAGCTAATTTGAAGGTGAAATTAGAGTCAGGTGTTTTCAATCAATGGGATGATGATCAACTGTGAGTGAGCATTATGTTTTTGAGAAAGGAAAACACTGCATTCCAGCATAAGAACCTTATCCCATCTATGAAACATGGTGGTGGTAGTATCAAGGCTTGGGCCTGTGTTGCTGCATCTGGCCCTGGATGACTTGCCATCATTGATGGAACAATGAATTCTGAATGATACAAATGAGTTCTAAAGGAAAATATCAATGTCCATGAACTGAATCTCAAGGGGGATTCATGTGAGACATGCAGCAAGACAACGATCCTAAACACACAAGTGATTCTACCAAAGAATGGTTAAAGAAGAATAGAACAGAAGAGGAAAAATTGTGCTTTGGAATGGACAAGTCAAAGCCTTAACCTTAATCTTAACCTAAGCTTTAACAAAGGAACTTATTCGACCTATTCACATGTTAATGACTGTTTACCTGTTTTCTTTCCAGCGCTGAAAAAGGGCCGCTTTTGGATCACGCCTGACCCGTACCACAACGACGACAACATTCAGATCGGCCGTGAGGTGAAGATCTCATGCCAGGTGGAGGCGACACCCCCCGAGGAGCTGCAGTTCAGCTGGCTGAAGAACGGCCGAGCTCTGCGCAGCTCTGAACGCATGGTCATTACCCAGACTGACCCTGACATCTCCCCAGGAACCACCAACCTGGACATCATCGATCTGAAGTTCACCGACTTTGGCACCTACACCTGCGTGGCGTCGCTCAGAGGCGGCGGCATCCCAGAGATCAGCATAGACGTTAACATCTCTTCCACCACTGGTGAGCCTCACATATACTTGCTGGCCTGATCTGCTGGATCACCACCCACATGTTTAGTATTGCACTTCACATGTCAGAGTAATTAAAGTCTACATGCTGTAAGGGATAACTGCTGTGCCAGTATATACAAGTTTTATGAGAGCACTTCAGTTAGTCCTTTACTGTACTGTTTCCTGTACCCCTCTGTGTTATGAAAGGCAAAAACAAATAAAATGTATTACTTCTTATTATTAATATTACCAGCATGTACCCTGCCTTGTGCTCAATGCTCCTTGGTATAGGCTCCAGGTTCCCCGTGACCCTGAAAATGAGTAAGCGGTAGAAGATGGATGGATGGATGGATTATTACTCCGCTATGACACTCAATATTTTCCTTAATAATGAGACCATTTTTTTTCTGAATGTGTAATCAGACCTGTATTTCTATATATTCAGCAAAATACAGTATATTTGCATTTTAAAGATCCTGATATTTAAAGTTCATTATATCTGTGTAGGTTTTGTAAGATTTATTTATTCATGCAGTATGCCATTAAGGAAGTGTATAGAGATGGAGGAAGTCGAAGGAGGAAAGGCAGGATAAACAAGCAAGCCCCTCTAATTAGCAGTTATTGAGTTAATCAATAAGCTTCCATCTATCAGTACAGTATTTCCATTCATTATCATCATGCTCACCTTGGACTGAAGGGAGGTGAACCAGATCAGTACCCAGGCTAAGGAAGCGTCGCCTGACCTATAGGATTCCAACCAGAATGCCAGACATCTCTGGCATCTCCCATCTGGTTGTTCATCTTCTGCTGTTCAGTGATTTCTTACAGATGGTTTGCAGGGGTCGCACTTTCTTTTAATGTTTTTTAAAGCGAGAAGTAGTGAATGAATATCTAAAGTCCTGGAAATGTTTAGAAAAAGGGTTTCTCTGTGGTTCTCTGGATGGTTCATAGCTATCTAAATGGCTTTAACTAAAATCCTTTAGGAAAGGGAAGCCTTATGTTGTAAGATTTTCTTCTTTTTTTTTTTTTTTACAGAGAAACAAACCGAACAACCTTTTGAAGAACCTAATGTAAAATGTAGTCTGATCAAAAAAAAAAAAAAAAAAAGGTTTTTTTGTTTTCTGCCAAGAGTAACATCTGATCTTTTTAAAAATTGTTATACATATTATTTTTTGTTTGTCGAATATGACTCTTGTTTGTGAATATGTCACTTACTTGCCTACTAATTAAGCAGGCTGTCAAGACAACATAGCATTTAATATGTGCAGAGGAAACCTAGCAGCCATAGACAATACAGTACAAGTCAACATCAGTGTTCTTGTAACCTTTAAAGCAATAGGATCAACCTTATTTACATATGACATATTAAATAATATGAATTGCATGCTCATTGATGCAGTTATCCAATCAGTCAATCACATGGAAACAACACAGTGCACAGAACCATGCAGGCTTACTGTAGATCAAGAGCTTCAAACATCACAACACATCACGCCTACAGCTGAAGACTACATCATGGAGGCATTCTGAGATGCTTTTTCTGCTCACCACAGGTGTAAAGAGTGGTTATTTGAGTTTCTGTAGCCTTCCTGTTAACTCAGATCAGTTCAATCATTCTTCTCGGACCTGTCTATTCAACAAGCCGATTCCACCCGCAGTCTGTGCAATCTCTATAGACGGTTGTGCAGGAAAATCCCAGAAGGTCAGCAGTTTATGAAATACTTAAACTTAAACAACTAATCTTGCACCAACAATCATTCCATAGTTAAAGCCATTGAGATCACAATTTGTCCCAATCTGATGTTTGATGTGAGAATTAACTGAAGCTCTTGATCTGCATGTTTTCCGTTGTGTTGACATGTTTGTTTGTACAGGTAATAACGTGGCTGGTGTGTATATATTAGAAACATCATGACATCATACCTTACATGAAGCCTCTTAATCAGATGGGTCAAAAATATTCAGAAATGCACTAGGATGCATTGGTTTCCTGTTTATTACCAGCTGCCTGCTCGCTCAACCAAATAAACATCACCAGCTCTCATCTGCCATATTTGCACCAGCACTGTCTTCACCTTCCAGCATAATTGGGTTAAAGGGAGATTGTAATCCTTTGATAATAAGTTGACCTCTACGGTATGTGGAACATCCACCATTCAAGTCCCTATGTAAGTTATTCCTATATAACCACAGGTAGTGCATTAATATGAACATTGTAGCTGGAACGACAATGAGATCTGTGCTGTTATTGGAAAAAAAATATAGATAAATATAGATAGATAGATAGATAGATAGATAGATAGATAGATAGATAGATAGATAGATAGATAGATAGATAGATAGATAGATAGATTGATTGATTGATTCAGTGTAAAGTGTGTGGTCTTTAGATATGCTTGCATCTCTGCTGAGATGTTAATTTGTTTGTTTTGAGTTTATCTTGGGTGAGCCCAGGACAGTAATAACCATTAGACCGTGTGTTTTCACCCTGCAGCCTGTTTCAGATAAACTGTTTAGCCTTGGATGCAGGATTTCTGAGGGGATGCAACTGCAGGGCCAAGTAGAGTCTTAATAAAAGCATTTGTCAGCGATTAAGCTGCAGGTCTGCCAGTGTTTCATGCTGCGGAAATGTTTGCAATGAGATTGAGCCAAGAATAATATTTGAACACTTCTTAGCTATGATAGGGCATGCCATAGACTGTGGTAAGGAAAAGCAGAGAATGAGAGGAAATTGGTCATAAATTGCTTATAGTTTAAGATGCGTGTTTGTAATGTATACATATACGTCAATGAAAAAATATATGAAAATATATTTGACATTCTATCAACACACATTTTGAAAAATATATGCCTGTCAGACATCTCAGTCTGGATGAGGGAACACCACCTTAAGCTCAACCTGGCTAAATCTGAGATTCTTGTCATCCCAGCCTGTCCCTCAATCAACCACAACCTCACTGTACAGCTCGGCACAACCACACTCAAGCCAGCCAGGACGGCCAGGAACCTTGGGGTGACTCTTGATGACAGCTTGACCTTTACAGACCACATCTCAACAACTGCACGGTCCTGTAGATTCATCCTGTTCAACATCAAGAAAATCCGACCCTACCTCACCGAACAGGCCACAC
Source organism: Noturus placidus (assembly GCA_022414735.1). Classification (NCBI taxonomy): domain Eukaryota; kingdom Metazoa; phylum Chordata; class Actinopteri; order Siluriformes; family Ictaluridae; genus Noturus; species Noturus placidus. The sequence continues at coordinate 79,839 of JAFFST010046227.1, read as the reverse complement.
AGATACTAGTCCAGGCTCTTGTTATCTCAAGACTGGACTACTGCAACTCTCTACTTTCGATCCTCCCAGCCAGCTCCATCAGACCCTACAGATGATTCAGAATGCTGCAGCATGCCTTGTCTTCAACCAGCCAAAGAGAGCTCATGTCACACCCCTCTTCATCTCCCTCCACTGTCTTCCTGTAGCCACCCGCATCAAATTCAAGGCCTTGATGCTCACCTACAAGATCTTGTCTGGAACAGCGCCCTCCTACCTCAACTCTCTCCTGAAGGCTTACGTTCCCACACACAATCTGCGATCGATTAGCGACCGACGTTTAGTAGTTCCTACTCAGCGTGGCACAAGCTCCCTTTCCAAAACCTTCACACTAACTGTTCCTCAGTGGTGGAATGAACTTCCAACCTCAATCCAAACTGCAGATTCACTCACCATCTTCAAGAAACAGCTAAAGACCTTACACCTTGCACTTGCACCTCTACTCTGTGCACTTTGCTTCTTCTAGTACTCAATTAATAGATCTTGTATAGTAGCACTACTTGTATTGTTCTCTTCTTGATATCACTTTGCTTGTATCTCTAATTTGTAAGTCGCTTTGGATAGAAGCGTCTGCTAAATTAATACATGTAAATGTAAATATATTTCCTTTGCATTTGGGACTGAATCCAGTTTCAATTTGAACAGTATGATTTATTCATGAAAAGTATCCAAACAAGTACTAAGGATTTTTCCCCCTTGAGTAGTAGAATGGTAAAAAGAGTGATGAAACCCACAGAAAGGGAGAGTTGGCTCGATTTTTATGGGATGGGGTAAAATGTAATCAATCTTCATTCTACTTTCTAGCTTTAATGAAGCTGTAGAGAGCAGACTGGATGCTTCTTTTGGCCACCAGACATTTAATCTTTGCATGAGTCTGTACATTTAAACATGCAGCCCTTAGGAATGCTCAGAGAGGACAATGAGGATGTCCAAGATAGTGCTCCTTTTATATGTTCAATCAACATGATGGTTTCGTCGTCCTTTAGAGTGAATACAGAATCTATCGACTTGTAATCAAATCAATTAAGCTGAAGGTCTTTCGGTTTTGCTGCCATATATCTGCAAATAGAAAGCATTTACAAAGGACTTGTCACAGGTGGAACAAAAAAGTATCAAGGCTGATTAACCAGACAGCTCTTTTTCATTTTAATGTGAATTACCAAATGAATGTAACTGTATAAGGGTTACTCAGAGCTTATAATGGGATTTCTCATGCCTTACCCTTTATATTTATATCTTGGATGATCCAAATTCCGTATGCACATTCCCTGTTTTCTTTATGCATATATATGACATATTATTGTCACGAATCAATGATGGGTTTGGAAGCAATCGCAGATTACAACGTTTATTTAAATAATCAAACAACAAAACAAAGACACTAAGGCAACTAGGCAAAATACTGTGGCATGAAACAAAACACGGGAACATGGAACATGGAAGTCTAAGACAACAAAAGACAGAGAAACAATGTAGACAATGGCTATATATACACAAGTTTGCTCATTAACAGAAACATGAATCAGGTGCAGTGCAGTGACTGATGGGAACTGGAGTCCAGAGTTTTCTGATGGAGTCCAGAACCGCCCCCCCCCCCCCCCCCCCCCTCCGCCCCAAAGGCTGCTACTCCCGGAGCGCCCAGACATGCACTTAAACCATCTGGCGGTCCTGTCCCCCTGGGAAAAATGTCCCCAGAAGAACCAGGAGACTGAGCGGCGTCCACAGCTGAGCAAAAAAAAGGCGCAATGCCCCCAGCGGGTCTGGAGCTCAGAGCGAAGTCTGCATGGCAGGACAGTGGGACATCTTCCTCCGCAGGACAGGAGAGGGGAGCGATGTTCTCCGCCAGGCCCAAGGGAAGGTCAAAGATTTCCTCGAGGCCATAAAGGTGAGCGAGGTTCTCTGCAAGGCCAGGGAGAGGAGCGAAGTTCTCCGTGACGCCAAAGGGAGGAAAGATGTCCTCCGCTGAGCAAGAAGGGGGAGTGACATACTGCGCGCAGCAAAGAAGAGAAACAACGTCTTCAGCGGAACATGGAGGCAAAGCGAGGTCCTCAGCTGAGCATGAAGACAGCAACGTCCTCAGCTGAGCATGAAAGCAGAGCGACTTCCTCAGTTGAACATGAAGGCAGAGTGACGTCCTCAGTTGAACATGAATGCAGAGCTACGACCTCAGCTGAACAGGCAAGTACCATGGCTTTGAGTGCAGGGTAGTTGAACAGAGGGGAGTACTTGGGTATGTCAGTAGATGAAGAAACGTCTTCAGCCAAGCCGGGTGACTGAGCGGTGTCCTCAGCTGAACATGAAGGCAGAGCGACGACCTCAGTTGGGCAGGAAAGCACAGTGGCGTTGAGTGTGGGGTTGTTGAACAGAGGGGAGTACTTGGGTATGTCAGTAGATGAAGAAACGTCTTCAGCCATTCTGGGTGACTGAGCGGCGTCCTCAGCTGAACCGAAAAACTGAGCGGTGTCCTCAGATGAGCAGGGAGGCTGACTTTTGTTTTCCGCTGACTCTGCTTGCTGAACTAGATCAATAATGGGGGAGGGATAGTGGGCGATGGTATTAGCCCCGACCACAGACTCCTCCTTGTACCCAGACTCCTCCTCCTGTTGGTGTGGCGTAATCCTTCATGAACGTGGGAGGTGGCGACGTGGCGCACGGCCCGGCTTGCTGCAGCAACTCTCTTTGCGTTCGAATGCGGTCAATCTGGGCGAGTTGTTCGTTTATCTTTTTTATTCCACTCCCAGTACGATCTCCACCACTTCTCAAACTCGGCAACTCATAATAGCAGCAAACTGTGAGAAATTAAATGAATATACAATATATGGATGGCAGTTATTTCTATATATGAATTTTCCCTAGTCTAATTGTCACTAGGTCATGTTGAGGTTGTTCGTTGCATTTGTGGGAAAGTTTTAGATCCACAGGAACTATTATTCCCCAGTTACAGTATATAAAATGAAATTTAGTCTTGTGCATTAGACTATACTGAAACAGTTAGTATGGCACAGATATCAACAGATATTACTGTTATGATGCTGTGGCTTGTAATCTATCTTTTATTTATATTTTTTATGCTTTTAAAATGATGATGCTATATAGAGATGTCACGATACCAAATATCTACTAGTCGGTACCAATACCACCAACAGTACATGATACTCGATACCAAAGTCGATACCACGGTGTGGTTTAAAAAAAAAATTATAATAATTTTTATTAAATAATAATAAACCCTCTGGCAAATACTGACAGAGAGAGAGAGAGTGAGAGATAGATAGAGTGAGAGAGAGAGTGTGTGTGTATGAGAGAGAGAGAGAGAGAGAGATTTCTGTTGTTTTTCCATGTGCTTGTAGGCATTCTTCTTTTTCTGTACCACTTGTAGACTGACTAAAGCACTTACAGGTATTTGCTGCCCCCTTCAGGTCTGGAAGAATTACATCCTCGGTACCTTCATTACCAACGGTATGAACGATGCTGCAGCAAAACAAAGTACCGTCACATTGTAAGAATTTTGGTACTGACTTGGTACCGAAGTATTGGTTCTCGTGACATTCCTAATGCTATATAAAAATGTTAATTCTTCTCTTTCATGGTTTTGTGTATTTTTTATTCTTTTATGTCAAATGGTCCTTTTTTGCAATGCTATAGAGAGAAAGTGACTATCCTTTCAGTGGACTGGTATATTGTGCAATATAATTATTTCTGCCTATTCAATTTACTTTGACAGTACTAGTAATCTCTGAAACATAGTTTATCTTATTTTATAGCTAACCATGCTCACTAGGTAATGCCATTTTAAATGGCAGGCTGTAAAAGCCATTAAGTCACAATGAAAATGGTAGTTTAATCCTGTAGTTCCTATACCTAGTTAGCAAAATTGATGTGGCCCAGATCTGGCACACGCCTGACACTTTTATCCGGCCCGGATACCACGTAGAATGATGGCACTTGGGCGATCCGCTCCTGTTTGCCAGATTTGGGCCACAAGCAAGCCACAGCAATGCTGCATGTTTATCCAATCTGAGCCACAAGCAGGACGCAGCATGGCCATGTCAGCCAAGAACGAACCAAATGAATCATAACTGTACCCAATCTGGGCCACAAAATTATATATATATATATATATATATATATATATAATAGTAATCTCAGCCTTATACAAAATCAAGTAGACTTTTGAAATAAGTCTGCTTTTGTGTGTGTGTGTGTGTGTGTGCACGCATGCTGTGCCATTAAAACATTTGTGACTCATGGACTGAATATCAATGACACTGTAAGTAATTGAATTCTGCAAGAATAATAAAAATATAAATAAACAAGGACTGTAACAATTCTCCTTTTAGCACAAGAATTTTCCTGAATAGACCTCTGATCCCTACAAACACTAAGTAAAGTCAATCGCAGAGCAAGCCAATCCATAACTGATATGTCACATGTAGCCTCACATCCAGATTAGCCTGTACCAACTTTGTTGCACTATTATATAATGGAGGCTGAGATGGAAGCAATAACAGGTCTGGAATATCAGGTCTGATTAATATTCCGAGGAAGGTGAACGTGTCTGTGTGGTGGTTTGGGAGCTGCATGTGCATTATGGGAAACAGCAGGTGCATTATGGAAAACGTGTCACTGGTTTGCTGTGACATGTCATGCATCCTACCAAAAGTAGCCCAATGCTGTTGAAAACTTTTCAAGCCACATTTACCATTTCAAATGTGACCCATGTTAGGCATACACCCTGATAAACCAATGATGACTGTGCTCTATATTTGCCAAATCTGGCCTAGATATGTTTTAAGATAACTGGGCCAAATTATCTACAACATATTTGGGCTGCTTTTGGTATACATGCAGATTAGCCTTTGTCAACTGTGCTATAATTTTGCCAATGGTGGCCCACATTTGGTTTGTGATTTTTGGGCCATATTCACTATTTCCCATATGGGACACTTTAGGATTACACATTCAGATTACACATTTCCATGAGCACCGCATCTTTGCCTAAAAAGGCCCACTTGTGATTTGGGCCATATTTACCATTTTACATGTGGGCCACTTCAGGCTCATATCCATTTTGTCTGGGCCGAAAGAAGGTCAGTGGTTCCACTTCACATCTAGATGCTATCCGGGTTTGTAGAAATTATACCCTCTTTGATTACTTTAACACTTCCTGTTTCAAAGGAAGGTACGAACAATAATTACTGAATGGTAATTTCTGCAAACCTTTTAAAATACTGTGTGGAACATGTGTGGTCATTGTGATATTCAGAAACATGACAGAGCTCTGATTTTTACCCATTACACCGTCTTTCTCACTGTATTGGGCAGTAAGTTCAGAGAAGTGCATCACTAGGTTTTCTTTGAATAAAGTGCTGTAGGGTGAAGCCTAGTCCTGCTCAAGCAGTCCAATTAGCTGGGGAATGGAACCACTGCTGTGGAGTGTTTTTTTTTTGTTTTGTTTTGTTTTTGTGTTTGTGCAGTTCAGCTAGGACACATAGTTATAAAGATATCTGTGTTTTCTTACATTGCTTCTTGGCTAAGTCAGACTTGTTTGAGTATGCTGTTTTTATCAGTTTCTCTAGTTGGCTTTCTGCTTTGTAGATTTCACTCAGCGCCTTCTTGTGTGTGCAGTAATGCTGTCCGTTCTTGTGCTTCTTGATTGCTTTGAATCCTCTGTGCATGTTTGGAATAAGCACGAGCTAAGGAGTAAATTAGCAGTGGGATTATATGCAAGTGTGAGTGATTTCTCTTCAGGTTGTATTTGTTTGACACTGTCTTTTAACATGTTCCAAACTTCTCGATTGCACCGAGTTCCCCTGAATACTTCTGAAAGGAGTAAAATGTTGTCCTACTACCATCTTAAGGCCTCAAATGCATGCCATATCCTATAATTGAACCATCAGATGTGTTCTATTCTTGTGTCTTATTGCATCCTATTTATTCAGAGTCTCTGGCTAGCAGGCAACCTAGATACCATCAAAATAAAAAAAAAAAGGTACAGTCTGTTCCAATGTAAACACTCTGGTGAGTGATAACAAAGCTGTTCATGGCTTTGCTGAGTTCATGGAATTCTAAAGGCATGATATTAGAAGAATATCAATAAGAATATGGGGTTTATCTGAATTGTACTGTGCTCTCTCTCTCTCTCTCTCTCTCTCAATTTCTCTTTCCTAATATGTGCTGATTGCAGCTTTTTGCAGGCAAATCTATTTTTTCAAATAGAAACCTGATGCCCTTTACACTGCATGCCCGAGTTTACTCTCATTCAAGCAGCTTTCAGATATTTGATTCAAAAATGGGAAAAGGGAGGTGTGCATATTTGAACCCGAATGGTTACACTGAGAATGAATGTCATGGCTGGCAGCTTTTATTTACTGACACAATTTTAATGCTTCCACTTTCCACTCCACCGGTAGCCTGCCAACACTAACGGCTCTTTCCGAAGCATTGTTCAGAGGAAAGTCTTGTCGCTCTGCATTGTCATTCTAAAACCAGGCACATAAACTGTACATTCAAGCTTGCATTTTTTTTTGTAGAAAGACCCATTATCTTAAAAACTCACAAAGAGACAATGCACAGCTTGTAGTGCAGAGAACTGCACACATATAAGCATCTAGAGAGACAGATACTGACAGGCTGTGTTGCTATGGCAATGAGCAAATGATGTCATTCCACTTATTTCAAAGGCCTCTGTCAGGTTTATTTATTTAATTGTCTTGTCGCAGTGTTTCCTGGCTGGTCTGACTCCAAAAACGCTCGCCTCTGCTTGGCAGAGACGCTGAAGGCTGAGTGATGTTTTATGCTTTTAAACAATTCATATTTTGGTAACTGCTTATTGTTGGAAGAACTTCACATTTTCGGAATAAAAAAAGTGGTTAGGTTCCAGTCATATCCAAGAAAGATGAGCAGTTTTGTTGTTTGAAACTGTCTGACAAAATGCATGTTTCTGAGTTGTGCTTTGTAGCTTTAGCCAAGGACAAATCACGCATGCATCAACTGAACACAGCTTTACCCAGGGCACAAATGATAAACAGAGGACAGCTAAAGATGTTTGAAATTCAAATAATAAGAAACTGAAAACTCAAGTCTGCTGTAGTAAGCGAGCACGGTCGTAAGGTTTATGCTGGCTAAAAGAAGAAATGCAGTTATATCTTAAATGCTTTTTTCTCTCAGGTACTATTTCAGCAGCCTTCTCTATAGTGATGATGGTTCCTTCGGGCTTGCGGTAATAGCTGTTATGGAGCAGGATTTCATTATTGTGGGCCAGAGAGAGCAGCCACTAGCCCAAACAGCCCTAATTGCTAGCCTAGTTGGTGCATTTACAGCCTTTTGGTAGGAAAGGTGGCCGGTGCTTAATGGCCTAGTGCTGAGCTTAGGTCAGGCCGTTCTCCATTATTGTAACGGCTGTTCATTACAGCTTGTTTTCAGGACATTGCTAATAAACTAGAATGGCTTCCATCATTAAGCAGCACTGTGTTGTTCTATGTTAGTGTTTAAATCTAGTATGTAAAGGAACCAAGAATAATTATATTCACACAAACAACAGCTTATATAACAATGCCTTGTGCTCATTTCTATCATTTCACAGATTTTCTCTTGCCTTGCAGGATAATGGAGAAGTACAGAGAGTACAGTCCTTGAGCTTTGAGTAAGAGGTATTTGAAAAATGTCTGAACAATACAAAAGGAACTGAAGAAAGGAGCGTAAAATGTGACACTTCAATACTAGTAATTTCATTACATTACTAGCTAGGTTGTATTATTTTATTAACAGTGCACCCTTAACCAATTCAGCACACAGCTCATTATTTTGATTGCTCTTAAATGTTATATCACCTGGTTGTCCATATTGATTCTTTACTTTGTCACTGGAAGTAGCCTGAGATTGTTAGACAGCTTGTCCTGCTTTGTTTTGTGATCCAACACAGCAATGCAGCTTTAAACAGGATTGTTTGTTGCTGAATTATTCAACGTTGTAACAATATTTGAATGCGTATTAATCATACATAAGCGTTTATGTGGTTTATCTCATTGCTTTGACAAAAAACACACTATGTACATCAGCTCAATCTGTCGCTGTAGACCATTCTGAGCGACCCAGTCTGATAGCATTCTCGAGCCCCATATCAGTCTCTCCTCTGTTTTTCTCTTTCTTAGTTCCTCCCAATCTGACGGTGCCACGGGGCAAGTCCCCATTGGTGGTGCGGGAAGGAGAGACGGTGGAGCTGGAGTGCCTTGTTTCAGGAAAGCCCAAGCCCATCATCCTGTGGTCACGGGCTGATAAAGAGGTACCGATGCCAGATGGAAACATGCAGATGGAAAGCTATGATGGTGTGCTGCGCATCGTCAACGTGTCTCGTGAGATGAGTGGCTCCTACCGCTGCCAGACCAGCCAGTACAACGGCTTCAACGTCAAACCTCGGGAAGCCTTGGTGGAGCTCATAGTGCAATGTAAGTGTCCCATCTTCATTCGATATAATTTGAAACTTATTTATTAAGATACTACAATGCTGTTGAATTGAGTTCTGTCCCTGATAGTAGTGCTGGTTATAATTGACATTGTGGGGCAGTGGAGGCTTGATAGTTAAGGCTCTGGGTTACTGATCAGAAGGTTGGGGGTTCAAGCCCCAGCACTGCCAAGTTGCCTTTGTTGGGCCCTTGAGCAAGGCTCTTGATACAGCGCCCAGGGTCATGGCTGACCCTGCAGTTTGACCACAACTTCCTGACATTCTGGGGTATGCAAATAAAATAATTTCACTTTACATATGTATATGTAATCAATAAAGACTCATTATCATTATAATTGAACTAATAGGTTTATATCAATGAGCTTGTTCTAATATGTTAATATTTATATTATTAAGTTAACAACTTATTCACAGGGACATAAACAGTGCATGATTGACATAATCTAAGGCTAATAACAAATGAATATAAAACGTGTCGTTATTTAAGAAAGAAACACATAATTATGGATGTATCGATAGAGGTATTGGCCCAATACATAGCTCATTTGCTCATATTCATAAACGATGCCTTGATACCACCTGACACTCTGTGACACAAGGCTAATTTATGTTTCCGTGCTAATGAACAGCCAACATGAAGGAATAATTATTATTAATATTATAATGCTAATTATAATTAATGATCAAAGCCAAGAAATGTTCATTACTAATGTCACACTAATGTTGATGCAAGCTAGGTGAAAAAAAAAATATCTGCAGACACTAGGTTATTGAAGCTAACAGCGCTTAACCAGTGTGTTGTTCGTGATCAACTGCTATCAGTAACTTATAACAGAGATTCGGATGCACTGAAAACAAAAACGTACTTTACTTACAATCATACTGTAACACCCATCCCATGTGATGGTATAATGTTGCTTAACTTTTCTTGTGTAAAGGTCACTATGGGCGGGGCCCTGGGTACAGTTTTATAATCTGGCGCTGCAACCTGTACTACTTAGTCTAATATATGTAAATGATAGATACCTTCACTCAATTACTCTCAAATGGGAAAATTTAACTGGCGGTGCCTCCAATCGATAAACCAGAGATAATATATATTTATACTCCTTCTGGCTGTATACTGTAATTCAAATACCCTATATTTGTTTAAATGGTATTATAACAGGAATTTACTCAATGAAAAATACCCACAATATGCTTTAGTAAAAGAAACACAATGATTTAATTAATTCAGCTATATTAAAAGAAACACAAATTCCCATTTTACTGATTTTAACTTAAAATAATTCCTTTACCAAATATACCCAAATTGAAATAACAATTTAAAATAATCCAAAAAGATAAAACTCAAAACCTTGTTAGTAACTCTTTGGTAACCCTTAGGTGTCTTGTGTCATTTTACTCCATATAAATATAACCAGTACCTTTCCTCGGTAAGTGTAACACACAAACACTATGCTGGGGCCCACATTCACACACACACACACCCGTATAACTTATGGCATTTAGCAAAAACCTCATTGCAGGCCTGGATCGTTGCTCCGGTGCGTTGAGGCCCAAAACATAAAATTGTCGATTCACTTGATTCACAAGCAGAAGAAAAAAAAAACGAAACGTGCACGTGCAAAGTTATGAGTACTCACGACCTCGGAGAATGAGCAGGGGTAGGCAAAGGTGAGGGAAATGGGACGATGGTCTCTGGCAGCACATAGCAACAGCTCACAAACAGAGAAACGCAGCTCAGGAAGAAGAAGACAGTCTATCATATCCCACCGGAAAAAAGGAAACCAGTCCTCCGTCGTGTAGGCTATGAGCCGCCGGCTAACGGCTAACCGCATTTAGCACATGACTCGGTTTTCGGGCAACAGTAACATTCAGTCACCATACGAAAAAAAAAAACATTAACAAGCTTGACACTTCCTCTTGTAGATCACAAAAAGTCCAACACTCATGGTAACTGGTCGTCAACCACAGGTTAGGAACAAATTGCTCTCGTACAATGTCTATGGTTTACTGCAACCGCGTGAACACGTCTCTCTCCGTGCTCCGATGTCTGAGATCTGAGTCAGCTACCGTTTAAGTCCCACCCCTTTACTTGGGAATGAATTTGGATTGGTTGTCAGGGTATACATTCCAATCAGGGTACAGAAAGTCAACGATTGACATGTCACCGGCTCATCAACTTAGTTTGTCACATTTCTAGCACGTGCTGTCTCCTGTACACATCATACAAACTATACACACTCAACAAACTACAACATTCAACCATCTTAACGTTCTGAAACCTTATTTAAACATTTAACCTTTTAATAAAACGTCCAGACTTTTATTAAAGACATTCTTAATGATGTTCTATTTTAACTATTTACTTTTTACTGACTCACGTGCATTCTATAGTATTTAGGCATCATCTCTCATTCAATTAACTATATATACATTTTACTGGCAAAGGTATTTTAGCCCGGGCTACAATACTTTCATTGGCACTTTGTGAAACAAAACCCATTCTCCACTCACTGCAACCTTTACACCTTACATCCAAGATAACTAATGCAGCTACCTAATGCATTTAAAAGTCATTTCATTCCAAGGAACACTCTGACTGGACTGTGCATGGAAACGTTTGCATTTTTTAATAGTAAAGGATTTATGTGCACTGATACTCATTTTAATTAAACATGGGAAAAGTAAATAAACACAAATACTGTATACTGGTTATTTACCCACTGTGTCGTGTCACATTTTTAGCTCAACGGTTTTATAATTACAGATGGCAGATCTCTACACACAAAACAGTAATAGTAATGAAGAGTGCTCAAGAGCAAAGAAACCTGCTTCTGCTTCTTTTGGTTGTTGGCTGCTGTAGATCCAGCCTGTGGTGTTTGCGCCATCTTTCTGACAATTTGTCAATGAGTTCAGGTACTCAAAAAGGCTGATTTAGATTGGCTTGCCTGAGATGGGGCATGGTTTTCACTGAGGAATATGGTAGGTTTCAGACTCGGCTTATTCCATTAATGATTAAACATTAAGCAGTTAATGTCTCTCGAAACAAAATGTGTCTCCTCATAAGTGTTTATTGAATGTTGGAGTTGCTGAATGTTTGAGATGTGTATATATATATATATATATATATATATATATATATATAT